>VYZR01106964.1:0-33786 GCA_013400675.1 Oxylabes madagascariensis
TTTTTTTTTTAGTACGTGTATTAAAGAGATGGGCTCCCAAGATACTGATCTTTTCCTGAGAGGAGTGGGAGAGCGGGCGAAACACGGAAGGGAGGGGGGGAAGTTTCTGCTGACCTGGGAGAGAGCCCAAAATAAAAGGTCGCGTGGCCAGCGGGAGCGCCCCTTGGCCGTGCCCTTGCCGGCCGCAACTCTCAGCTGCGCTTCTCCGCTTTCCCTCCCCCTCGTCCCTCCCGACCTCTTTCCCCACGCTTCCCCCGCTCTCTTTTTAATATATAACTTTCAGCCTGGATGAGTTGCGACTCGTTCAGCGTAATTGGGACGAGCGGCTGATGGCTGCGAGGGGCCGGGGGATGGGCCGGGCGGGGGGGGTGCAAGCGCGCACAAAAACAGGTCCGGGGGAGGGGCGCGCGGGCCGCCATTGGCGCCGCCATTTGCGAGCCCGCCCGGCCCGGCCCGGCCCGGCGGGGGCTCCTCTGTTCTCTCCCCGTTCCAGCCACGCACAAGCGCCTTAGCCCGGTGTTGTTTACTTCCTTCTGTTAACAATGGCCGCAACAGAGTTGTTGTACGGTATTTTGGTACTTCCTGCAAATCTGCCCCGAAGTGGCTCGCTCGGAACGATAGGTCTTTCCTTTTAACAGAACCCCCATATCCCGGGCAGTACGAGTTATATACGGAAAGAGCTAACCTACTTCGGTGCATATTTTTAATTTGACAGTTCAGTTATCGGCCTGTCCCGGCCGGCTCTTTATTTTAACCCCCTTTTGTAGGGTCTGGTTCCAAGGGCAGTGCTACAGCTATAGCTTCGAGCCACAACTTGGGCTGCTTTTCACTCAGCATTTAATTCTTCTTGTGTTTAATAAAGGGGATGTGAGCACATAACTCAGAGTTGTCTCCATGGCACAGGAGTGCCAGGCTTACGGTCGGGAAGCGAGCAAGGGAAAAAGAGGACGTACCTGCGTAGGCAGCACAGACACGTACCTTTGTGCTTTGGTGGAGAGAGACTCCGAACTAGGTTATTAATTAATATAACAGCTTAAAAAAAGGAAAAGTTGCACGTTTAAAATTTGAAACGATGTCTAACTACACTTGGAGCTAAGACAACTGGATTTTTAAAGGGTGTTTATTTTTAAGGTATGTAAAACGAAAGGGTTTTATCACTTCGGCAGAATGATTTGGTAGACGTTCAAGCAGTTCTTGATTTCAGGAAGCCATTGCTTGCTAGTATGGAAACAAGTTTTCAAGCTGAGTTCTACTAAATAACACTTGGTGGGTTTTTTTCCTTTCAGAAAAGACAAGCGGAAACAAACAAAACACACACACACAAAAACCACACCATGGGGACTGTCCTTTTCTTACCTCCCCGTGTGGTGTACTTGCCCCCCTTCAAGGAGTAGGAGGGACAGAAATTGTGGCAGGGCGGATACTGATTAGTTGCTGTCATTCTGCGCAGATTAACACCTATTTTTAGGTTTTCGAACCTCTCGAGTAATACTAGTTAAATTGGCACAGGTTAATAAGTTGGGGTCCGCAGAGCCTCTTAACCGTTCACTGTGAAATTTGAATTAAAGAGACAGTCTCACTTTGTCAAAACGATGAAAAAAGGTTTATATACCAAACATTTACTTTATGGCCATGTTTGTGTGCATGTGTGTACGTACACAGAAGATACATAGGCGTGGAAAACAAAAATTGAAATTAATTACTTGGCACAAACAAGCAGTTGGGGGATCTTTGCAGAAGAAATCTGCAGTGAAATCGGTTTTGAAAGGAAGCATTTTCTTTCTTTACTTTTAATATAAATGTAGCATCTAAAAATAAAACTTAATCGTTTTTTTCCATGCGTTTTCTCCCTGTCCTCCCCCCATTATATCATTACACTGTTACACTGACACCCACTGGTAAAAGCTGATCTGAGATCAGGGTAGTAAACTGAGCCTCTTGATTGAAGCTATTGCTCAGTAATAAAAAATAAAACATGGACTGAAGAATGACTTCTTCCCCTTCCTCCTCTTCAAGGGAAAAGCATTGCAGTGGTCTTCACTTTGATTTTTTTTTTTTTTGGTTTTTTTTTTTTTTTTTTTTTTTTTTTTTTTTTTTAAATTTTTGGTTGGGGGTTTCCAAANAAGTTAGTGTGTGGATGTTCCAAACATAAAGAGGGAGATGGCAGTGTTTTTATCTAAGAAATGTAACAACATAGGAATAGCTGCATTCAAATCAGGTTATTTCTAGACATTTATATGACTGAGGACAGACAACAGGCTGGCACAGATGAGAACAGGAGAAAGGTATTAGTATGTTAGTAGCTACTGGGTTTAATGCTGTTTCCCAGGTAAAACAGCTTGAAGAAAAACAGAAATAGTGGTCATGCGAGAAATATATTTGTGTGGGCACTGACCTGATTGTATCGAAGCAGAGATAAATGCCAGCACTGTGCAAGTCTTACTTAGTCTGTTTACCATTTATTTCAAAGTTGTTAGTGGTCTTGAAAGCCACTTGTGTTGGAGAAACAAGGCTTATTTTATTGAAATGTACCACAGCACCAAAATCTGGTTTGTGAGTGTGTCGTTCCATAGCCCTGCCTAGCACAAGAACAATACCACGCAATTATGCTGTTTCAGGCTCCAAAATGGGCTTTCTTCCAAAACACCCTCCCCTTATATTATTAGACGTGTTTCTATAAATGAAATGATGGATTGAAAAATCTTCCTGTGTTTACATTGTTTGGGCAGCAGTAGCTTGGATTTCCCCTGTCTAGACTAAAATTGTATCCAGTGGAGATGCACGGGACAGCTGTTTGTAAACTCAGAGTGAGACATAACAAATGAGCTGCATCAAAACCTGCCCGTGGCTAGCTTCCTTGTAAATACAGTGATACATTCTTTATTATAAGGGAAAAGGGGAGCCTTAGTAGAAATGAATACAGAAATATGGGCTCCACAAAACTTGAAAGTGTTGAAAAAACCTGCCAGGACTGCTCAGTTCAGAAACTAAAACTATAGTCTTTCACCTTTGAAATTGTAGTTCATGTCTTTGTTTACATTCTGAGTAAAATGAGCTTAAAATAAGTATAAAAAGTAGTCCCTGGGATTGCCATCTTAGTGTTACAATTGGTGTAGATAACCTAATTGGAAAACAGGGTGACTGCTGGGATTTAGTTCTTCAGGAAAAGTTCTAAAGAAAATCTTTACTGGGGTACTTGTAAAATACATATATACGTGTGTGTTTGCATATATAAAAATACATACGTGTGTAAAGAAGAAATCTTTACAAAAGCGGTCATTGAGGTTGAGGATTTATATGAGGTTTTCATGCCTGAAGATGTACTGCTACATTGAATAATACCTTATAGGCACACTGTCATACAGAAATGCTAAGTTTGGAAACCTGCACAAGGCTGTTAGCAATTGATTTGTTTTGCAGTTTCACTTTGAATAACAATAAAAGAACGAAGAGGAGGTTTACTCTGAAATTGAGACAGGCTGGGAAAAAAAATGCTAGCTTGTATCCTGTAATTATCCAGAAGCACCCTTGTAGATCCTGAATAAAACTCACAGAACAGGCATAAAGCACAGTGAAGAATCAGAGTTTGTGAGAAGGTAGCGTGTCAATAGCCTGCCACATCCTTTCTCCTCTCCGCTTTCCCTCAGTATCATTCTTATTCTGTTAGCATGAAGAAACTGCAGCAAACAAATGAGAAGAAAAGGGGGGGAGGGGGGAGAACATTTACAGTTCATATTGCAGTATTCAAATAAAATACTTCAAATGCTATAAACAGTTTCATAGTCATTGTTTATAGACTCTAGAATTTTTAATATTCTAACATGTAATTGAATTCTGAAGCCAAGATTCTGCAATTAATCAGGCTTTTATAAGTGAGCCACTATTTGCTAGCAGTAACTTCGAGAAGAATTTGGACTTAAATTACTTTATTTGTTTGTTTGTGGCTATAGCAAAAAAGTGAAATGCTGAAGTGGTCAGCAAAATTATATGTTGTGCATTTGCCTGGGTTAACAAAAGTCCCAAGCTGTATAAGTAGTTCAAGCATTTGAGAAACCTAATTGTTTGATTCCTGTATGCAGATTTGGGCTTTGTGCATGTGAATGATGGAACATGTGTTTTTGGAGGGCATGTTTTCACGGCTTGTGCTCACTTTTCTCCAGTACAATGTCTAGAGAACTGAAGTAAAATGGAAAAAAAATGCAAACACTTTGTTGGTTGTTCTAAGCTTTTATTATTATTCACCCTACTTAGGCCTGAAATGATTCCTAGGAATGCTGGTAATTTTGCCTACCCCATTGAAATGTTCAGTGTAAAGCTGGGCTAGATGCAAGACAGTTTTTCCTTCAGTTCTGAGGAATTGTACTGCTATTGTGAGCTGGAAGAGTGTGGAGGAGTTATGGCACTGACTGGAGCACTTGTTCTTTCCCAGTCAACTCTTAAATCCTGATACCAGAAGGATCAAAAATTGGCCAGCTGTGACATCTGAATAATTTTTAAAGCAGTTAATCCAGTCAGAGTGTTTATCAATCTTTGTACCACGTGTGAAGGCGACGGGGACACATCCTAAGATAATTCAAAAGAAAAGCTCATGTCATTGGCAAAAATCAAGTAGTTCAGCTGAGTCTTGTTCCACAGATTTACATTTTCAAGTTTAAGATGGAATCACAGAACACTGCCCAGTGAATTCCTGCTGCATGGTTATTTGGCAGGTGTGTGGATAGTTTGTTGTGCAAACCATCCCTTCTAAACCTGTGCGCTGGATCTGACAATACCCACATGATGCCCACATGACTTGCCCGGGTGTTGTCAGCATTAGCCGCTCTCTGTGTATCGCGTGATATATGGGAGAAGGGGACGTCAGGAAGACCCTTTGATCTACTTGGAAAAGCAGGAGCCAGGTTTTGAGAGTGTGTTACTGCTGGCAATTGCCTTGATCCTTTCCCCACATAATTTACAGTTGCATGGAGCACCGTGGTTCTCTTGTTAATCGTATCACACTCCTATGGCAACATTAATTTAGCTGAGTGTGTGATATCAGACATGCATTTAGTATGTTTTAATCGTCTTCAGAAAAATATGTTTCAGCCTTTCTTTGTATGAAAGCGTAGCCTTTCCTTGCTTTTAATAGTTGCTCATCTCCTCTTGGATCTCTTCGATTTTTTTTCTGTTGAAGATGTAAAGGGTCATTTTTATGTTAACTGATCGTTTTTCTCAAAACCATGTCTTTAGAAGTCCCAGTTCACCAGTCCTACAAGGGAAGGTGGAGAGAGGAAGCACAGGTATAGAATCAGTTTCTTTTGACTCAAAATTAGGTTGTGAGCAAGTAGTACCATATACAATCTAGAGGACAAGTGTAGAAGAACATAAGATGTATGTGGGGTAGATCTTACAGTGATAAATTTTGCCTTGGTGTGATCTGGAGGGGTTTTTTTCAAAAAGGACCACTTTTTTCAGATAAAGCAAGAAGAAAAATGAAACAGTTCTTGGAGGGTGGGAGTTGAATGTACTGTGGGAAGTGGTGCTAAATTTCAAAAAGGTACTCAAAAAGGTGTTCTTCTTTTCCTGTTATTTTTGAGATTCCGCTAGGTTGTATGAGTTACCCATTCCATTAGAAGTAGGAGTAAAGAATGCAATTTACAATTGCAATTGGTTGTGGGACACAGCAAAGGTTTTGAAGTTAAAATCATTTTTCTGAAACAGAGTGCTCCCTACATTGTGTTTAAACTCGCCTAAAAATTATTCTTAACCCACATACTCAAAATAATGTTCTCTAAGGTGCAGGAAGCTTTTTCTCCTGAGCACAATAGGAATATGTTGAATCTCTTGAAAACAGTTTCTGTTTTTCAAACACCTTTTCTTTTTCAGCATAGATAATTAACGCCTTCTTCACAGTGCTTGGTGCCCTTGATACATCTGTTACCTTTGACAGATCCTTTCTGTTTGCCACCTCTTCCTAACATGCTTCCAATATTTTCAGCACAAAATAGCTTTGTATCTTTGATGTTGGTTGTATACGGGCTCAATTAAATAAGAAAGCTGCTGACAGAATGGTGTAGAGTTGAAGCTTTGTTTCTGTAAAGATTTTGTCCTTGGTCACTTATCTTCCATTTTTGCTGCAAAATGTTTAACTTGTTTTATACAAGATTGTTAAGACATGCAGTTTTATCTGGAACTGTGTTTGTTTTCACTTTTGCAGGTGCTATGTGCAGTAATTATGTAGAGATGTAGTAGGTAAAGGGTACAGGCGAGTACTCTGCAACTGCAGCCTTAAGCAGCAAAACCCCATCCCACTGGTGAGGGTTGCTTTAAAACATGCCTTTCTGGAGGTTCCTGGAATATTTAGAAGCAATGCAGCTGTTCATTACCACCCCCTAGTTGCTGGTGAATGGCATCTTGTATTTAGGCTGAGGAGCTCAGCTTTGTCTCTGGAAGGGGCTGTTGGGGCTGTTCAGGTGGGCCCTTGGGTCGCTGAGCTGTGGCAGTGGGTAGCTCCAGCCCTGCTAGTAAAGGGCAGTGACATTTAACCCTTTTTTGAGGTTTTCCGTAGTGGTTCCTCTGCAGCCCCACAGTGTGGTAGTGCCCAAAGGCGACAGCGGTAGAGACCCCTTTGCGGACAAGGTTTTATGTTCCTCAGTTTTGAAAGCAGGGAATTAAAATGAAATCACAGTGTTGGAACATGAGAGTGAAAAATACAAATGGATTAGAGAAGATGCAGTCACAATACCTAAATACAAGACATACTGGTGGCAGTAATTGTTACTGCTTATGTCACATGGTATAATGACAGTTTTTCAGGATTTCCCACATATTAGAATGCATGAGGTTGGAATTCTGTTTTTATGATATCTACCACTCCTTTCTTAAGGGAAATTAAATAGCAACTGCTCTCAGATTTTGGGTTATGTACAACAGTCATTTTGATCTCTACATTGTCAAACAAATAAATATCAAAAGCATTTTTAGTGCAGTTACTCTGTTTCATGCAGTGTTCTGATGTGAAAGAACTAATTGCATGTTACACATCTTTTGCATATATATATGAAAAACAGTATGACAAGAAAATATAAAAGAATTTGAATGTATGCTTACAGAGAGAAAACGTGCACGAGTATGTGTGTGTTTATATATATCTTGCCTGTTTCATCTCCTAATGACAAGAGCAGATGATGAGCATGTTACTGCCATGAATTTACTGATGATCCACTATTGATAAGGGACCTATGGAGCAGTAAGTTGTGACGGAATTGTAAGGGAGGGAGGGTGCCCACAGATAGGTCTGATAGGTTTCCCTGCAATGAGGGTGCACTGAGCCGAGATGTACACAATCTCAAATGTCAGTTTCTCTGGGAATTATAATGTTTGTTTCCTGGTGCAAACCTAAATATTTTTGTACTTTTCTTGTACTTGACTTTACAGAAATTGCCCCATTGCACACCATTTTTTTCTCCTAGCTGTTCCTGATATGTGTAATTCTGTTGTAAGTCTCAATCTCACAAGGCTGATTGTTACTACTTTTAGTTAGCTAATATTTTCTTCTCAGGGATTGGCCTCGTTCCCAGGATTTTGCAAAATATTTGCAAAGGGAGACTAAACCAGCAGGTCGGTCAATAGCACATCCAGCAATGTGTGTTCGACTCAGTGCTGGAGATGTTAATGATTTTTTTTTTTTCAGTTGTTGTAAATCAGGTTACCCCAAAGCACTGACATTTACAAAATACTTTAAAAATACGAGCAGGACAGATCTGTACCACTAACCAGGTTTTAAGAACATGATGCATCATTGTGTTTTTATCTCAAACACTGGCTGACCAAGAACAGAGCTGCTTCAGCAAGCTGCGTCCTTGAGCCACTGTGTTGTCTGTATGTGCTAATAAGGAGAATGAGGAGATTTAATAAGCAATTTGAGCTGCAGAATATTTTCTTGAAACATCTTTTCAAACCTTTTTAACACAAAGTAGCACACAAAGTTACTTTATCATTTGAAGAGGGATCATTTTGTTACTTAATTTGTATTTTCAACCTAAAAGTTGTGGCTTCAAAAATTAGAACGTTGATCTTTATTATTGCTAGACCCAGTGAGTTAAGAGATAAATGACTGATACCACAAAAAAGAAGCAATAAATGGAAGGGAAAGCCTAAGAAAAAGGGGATGCCAGATTTAATGAGTAATTACCATGAACTGGGTCACATGGTTTCTGGTTTTTATACAGGTCAAACTGTGAGGCGATAGCATTTACTTAACTGAAAGCCCTGAGTAAGTAGTCTCAACAGCCTTTTTATAGAAAGTGAGGAAATTTCAGTTGATCTATCCTTAATTCATGAGACCGTCACACCTTTATTTCAGGCATAGATTCAGGGTCATAACAAAGGTGTGCCTTTGGTGTATTTATTCAAGGATTGCCCAGGGAACATGCCCAGTACTCATTTGCTACAGACCTGAAACCTAGCCTGAAGTACATGCATGGTTGCAATTAAAAACAAACAAAACTGGTGGCAGGTAGCAGAGAAAAAAGGGAAGAAAGGGTTGTTGCAGTTACCAAAATTTGTTACCATAGTTCAGTGTGCATTTAAAACTGTGTACACCTGCAGTAAATCCTTGAAATCTGCCAGAAACTAGTGTGGGTCGTGTAGGTTTGTCCCTGCTCCAATGAGAAGGACAATTATTTGCCACAATTACTGAATCCTAATTACTTGAAAAGGATGGCAAAGGGAGGAGATGTTAAAGCTAGTTAAACTGGATTTCATAATGATATTAATGACTGTAGCCATATTAATCTTTGAAATAAACTAAGGACTTTTAAAAATGAAAACTGGATTAACTTCCTATTACCTTTGTTTAAAAGATGAGTTTGGAACTGGCGGTGGGTGGGTGGGCTAATGGGGAAACCTTAAAAGCTGAAAATCTACACTAGAAAAGGATTATGAGGGTGTATCCGCACCAAGCACTACAGCATCCTCCGATTTCCATGCTATCCAGGCTATTTCCTATAGGCAGTTCAGCAAGATTGGTATGTGGAAATAGTATTTGGAATTACATTTACGTTGCTCTGCACCTGGGCTAATGAGACTGAGTTGTTGGAACTGAGTTGTTGGAACTACAGAGCCTCTCCCACCCCAGGATTGGAAAAAGTCACCAAGTCCTGCATAAGTCAGAGGGCAAAAATGGGTACGAGACCACACAGTTTGAACTGGACACTGTAACACGGTTTTAGCAATTAATGCACCCCAACAGCAAGAAGGTGATTTGGCAGTAGTAATTCAAGAGGATGTACCTGTCTTTCTTCATTCTTTTTAGATTTTGTTGTCACGTGGAAGAGAGTCCTTTCTAAACTGATTGATGATTACCAAACAGGGAAAACAAAAGTATTGCAAAATGCAAGTATTAACTTACACATTTGTTTTGTTTTCAGCATATTTTAGAAGAGCCAGAGGCATGCCTTTTTAGTACGCAGGCAGTTGGCAAAAACCCTCTAGGTATCAGGGAAGCCCTGTGCTATAATTTTCCTAGAATAATAATGTCAAACAAATGACAATAGAAAGCCTATAAAATTTGCAGCCAGCTGGGCAAATTCTCATGTGAACCACAGAAACTGTAAGTGCCCATATAAAATATTTTGTCTTGATCAGAGCTGCTCTAGACTACTGTGTCCCTTGCCAGAGTAGCTGTAACCCCCTCACCTGCCAGCTGCAAATAGTGGCTCCATTGGGTGAACTCCGAGGAGCTCCAGCCCAAGTCTCAGAGCAGTGTTAAGTGTGTGCTGTATTGGAAGTTTTTTGCTTGGGTAGTTAAATGTAGATCGATGATCCTTCTCAGCATTAATGTTAATGGGATATTACATGGGAATCAGCATGCATCAGAAATTATTATTAGTGCTTATTTTCAGATTCCCCCAAACAAGATGGAGAGGGCTCTTGTAACCCATGTCTTTCGTGAGTTGCTTTTCTTGTCCTTGTGTACATGGTATTTCGTATTCCATTGTTTGGATAACAGTCTGGGCATTAAAAGTGGCTGTAATTCCTCCTCTTAATGATATTCCACTTCTCATGATTCTTGCTTAGTTTCACCTAATCCTATCTCAAACAAAGTCTTGATGAGCCAAGAAGGACCTGGGCTGAGCTGAGGGCTGAACCAATGCTGACTATGGCTTTGAAGAGGACCAAATTATAATAATTCTTTGTGTCGTCTGATCACTAGGTTGTACAACTTTGTTCCAAAAAGGCCATGTTCAGCGTTGCACCTCCAGGGTTCTATCTATGTTTGAACTCCATTTTTCTTTGACAGGGAGGTAAAAATGCCTGTATGTAATTTACTGTAAGTCTCTTGGTCACGATGCAATATTCTTTGTTGAACTGGGTCTGTATGAGTCATTTATTGAGAAGCAAAATAGAACTACTGAAAAAGTTTCATTACTTCTGACAAAAAGAGACTCAAGGCTACTCCCCATCTTGTTTCAGGCTACTCCACACGTTACTCATTGGGTCCTTAAGGCTGACATGGTGTTTATGAATTCTTTCATCTTATAAAAAATGCTATTCCATTCGACTGTTAAATCATAGAATACTACATAAGCAGTAGTCTTGGCTGTAGCTGCCCATTTTGGAGTCCATGTTAAGTTGTGCAGGGAGGTGGGAAGTTCACCTTATCATGCACTGGGGAGGTTTCTGGAGCCCATCCTGGGCAGCCCCAGAAGGCTGCACTCGGACTGGGGGCGGCAGCGAGGAGCAGGCTGTAGGAAGGGTCAGTTGCCCAGGCAGGACAGGCCTGCTTCAGCTGTGGGACACTCCTGCTTAAACCACTAATTGTGTCTCGTGTAATTGATCCACCGTGTATGGTTAATACACACACTCTCTAGAATACTACCCCTTCATTTACCCCATACCACTTACAATAGCCTTCTAGCCCAGAATTGCAGGATACTGCAAGTGTGGTTTGAATTTGCTTATTAGAAGCAAAAAGGCTGTACGGTTCTTTTGATAAACTGGTAAAAAACCGACCAAAGAACAGTGACAAAAAATTGCTTTTACATAGAAATCAAATATGGGGCAAACAGCATTCAACTGTAGCACTGTATTTTGAGGAGTGGGAAGTGTGGACTGGAGCAAAGATTCAGAGCAATGCCTAGGGGAAAGCTGCTGTATCTGATATAGATATAAATATGTACATGAAATCAACAGTGCTTCATTTAAGAATCAAGTCTGCATTTTTTAGTGATGCAGTGAATTTTTCAGTGTAAAAGAAAAACACTCCACCTACCCAAGATATTTACATGTGTACACACTCAGAACAGCCAACTAAAATAGGAAATGTTTAACTGCCACAAATAGGTATATAATGGGAAGTTCTTAATCAACATCAGATTATCCTAAAGCAATAATGAATGTCTTGTTTATTTTTTTGTGTATTGGAATGGAAGGGATGTATTCTGAAGGCCACTAAGAGAAAGATGGTGCTTGCCTGATTCTTAAAGTAATGTTCTCTTTTGCTGGGTGTTGTGGGTGCTGATTGAAGTACACGAGTATTCCCGCTAGAGGGGGGTCCACTCAGCCTGGGTTGTAATGCATTTTGGTTTGGTTTGTTTTGATAGTGGTTTTTTGTTTGGGTTTTTTTTTTTTTTTTTTTTGAAGCTCAGCATGAGGAAAACCTCATGTTGTCCCACATCTTGTTTCAGTCCTTTATGTTGTGTATTTTACAGTGTCAGCAGTTTCTTGTCTCTTACTTAGCTTAACTGTCTTTTATACAAGGAGGTGAAAATCCAAAGGAGTGGAGTAACGCACTAGTGCACTGTTGAACACAGTAGTAACAAAGAATACAGAGAATGTTTCGTTGTATCATCTGCAAGGTGAGGACAGTTATTTATCACAGAAGTGGTGTGATCATTCTTGGAAAAGTAGAAGCAGCTTTATCAGATCTGTTCAATAACATTTTTAATTAGAATTGTTATCTGTCTTCACTCCAAGCCATTTTACTGTCTCTGTGAGCCTTATGTTTCTAAGCATAAAAGAAAATATATCTGTATGTGAAAGAGGCTAAGAGTATGTTAAACTAGCTTAAACTTCTGTTTTACTCTTTGCTGTCACAGTTTGTTCTTCCTCTCAGTCCCTTGGTGAAACAAAGGATTGAGTTTTGCACGTGTTGGTTGTTGTGCCATGTTAATGAATGTGTTTTGGAGCTGTGGCAGTTGTAAGCATTTTCTTGGCCCTGAGCAGGAGCTTCCTTAGCAGAGCCCAGGTGTTGATAATATGCCTGTGCACTGCAGTGAGGGTCGTGGCATGTGAGGTGGCCTCTCTGCAGGTGAGGTGAGTGCAGAGCCCAAACTAAAACTTTGTCCAATCTGTTCTGGGTTGGTGCAGGGTTTCCATGCCATCCCATCCCATCCTGTGGGGCAGGGGACAGGCAGCCCTGGACAGGCTCATTGGGGCCATCTACCCAGCTGGGACCCTTGGGAAGGAGAGGGAGGAGGAAGGGACAGCAGGGCAAGGGAGACAGAGTGTACTGGGGCTGGCAAGGCATCAGCAGCTCTGGTGGATTCAAGGAGTAAGTCAGCGAAGGACCCTGTGGCACAAAGAAGGCCCCATTTTTCCCTAATGAGTGTCCACCATAGAAATGCAGCACAGTAATAAGCATCTACTCTCTTCAACTACCTGAAAGGTAGAACAAATGAGGTTGTAGCCAGGTGGGGGTCAGGCTCTTCTCCCAGGCAACAAGTGACACAACAGAAGGATATAGCCTCAAGCTCTGCCGGGGAAAGTTCAAGTTGGACATAATGAAGAACTTCTTCACTGAAAGGGTGGTCAGGTATTGGAATGGGCTGCTCAGGGAGGTGGTGGAGTCACTGTTCCTGGAAGTGTTCAAGAAACAGCTGGTGTGGCACTTGGTGCTATGGTTTGGTTGACACGGTTGTGTTCCGTCAAAGGCTGGACTTGATGATCTTGGAGCTCTTTTCTAACCTTTATGATTCTATGATTAGTAGAAGTGGAGATAGCATCTGGGATAAGTGACTACATAATACCGGATAGAGAAAGCTGAATGAGTTTGAAAAAGTTTTGGGGGTCTGTCTAGTGGTGGTAGCTGGATATTGTACCAAAACAGTAAGGCTAGTGAAAAGGAGCATTCACACTTCAGATGTGTACCAGTTTAACCCTAACCAAGATGCTTCTGATAGTGGAATGACTTTCTTCAGAAGCCACCTGAGCATCTGAGTAGGGCACTGTATTGTGACAAGCAGTCATACAGTTATTTCCAATCCAATGGTTGATTATTCTTTTTGGCCCTGGGCAAGTCACTTAACCCTCTGTCTGTTTCTTCATCTGTAAAATATATTATGGATATTTATCAGTCTCACCAGGACTGATTGTTTAATATTTATAAAGTGCCTAAAGGATTAGAAGCTTAATATAAGGAACTAATATGTATCATATCATTTTAGATTGATTTTATTTACTTGGATTTTTTTTTCCTATCTCCTATTGAATGAGATGCTGTTTTGTAGCCTCTTACTGCCTTTCCTAATTAGCTGGACAGGTCACAATGGGGTAACTCCAAGTTCATTTTCTTCGTTTATTCCTAGTTCCTATGAATGCTTTATGTCCCTCCCATTTGTTTTTTTCTCCTTCCTTTTTTAATTTAGAGATGAAGAAATACCATATGTTGCTAGATCATGACATAAATATATTAAAGTGCTGCCATCATTGTTAGTTTATCAGCCTTTCCATTATAAACCCTCTTGTTCAGGGGTTTATAACTCTGGCATTATACATGCTTCAGGGTGAAACTTCACATTCATTTTTTTTCCCTCTTGATTTGCTTTAAATCCTTCACTCTTCTTAAGTTAAGCTGGAGATTAGAGACATTAGTTATAGTTATACTAGTTGTATATATTATAATGCAGCAGTAGGCATTCTAAATAGGATGTAAATCAGAGAAATAGAGAATTTCCTAGTTGTTAAACTGTGAGCCTGAGAGTAGAGATCTGGGATTCTTTCCATGAGTGTCCCTGGCTTGGCACATAGCTACTAAAAAATTATTTAACCTCTTTCTGCCTTGCTCTTCTCTCTATATATTGGGATGATGACATTTCTGACTTCACTGGTGTATTGGGAAGCTTAATTAATTAGAATTCATAAAAGACGGAGATTCTCAGGTGAAAGGCGCCGAAGTGTGAAGTATTTTTAAGGAGTCTAATGAGAAATCGGTGTGCCTACTTTCCTACGTCTGCTCCTGTTGTCGCAGATTAGTGCATATCAACTCTAGAGCTGTGCAGTGTGTGGCAACCAGCAGGGGCTTTGATCTGGAACACCACTCGGTGACCTGGCAGCTTGCTTTTCTTAGGCTTTCAAATGTTCACTGTATCTCTCAGCCAGCTGGTCTCGGCCTTTGCCTGGGGAGCTTGTGTTCCCTGAGTTCTAGTTTTCAAACAGTTCTCTAGCACAAGACAGGACAGCAGCCTGCAACCAAGACAGAGCTTCCCCTTGTTGCTGTTCCACTTGGTGCTGGTGCAGAAGTACCCAGCCTGCTTAGATGGTGACAGGAGGGGAAGAGGTCAGATGTTTCCAGCTCTTTTTTTGCAGGGACTTGGCAGATCATTCTGGTTGTGCTCAGGCAGATTTTTGGTGTAGTCAAAACAGTGGAGAAAAATGTTCCAGCTGTAGTACAGTAAATTCTGAGACACTGACAGATGTCATTCAGGAGAAACCTTGTTTATGTCATGAGGAGATGCTCTCCTACTTTCCTCACTTGAGGATTTCTATTGTCAGCTGTTAGTTTTGCACATCCTATCATGTGCAGGTTTCCTAGGGTTGATCCAGACTGGCACCTTCATTTACAGATCTCTTCTTTGCCTGCACTGTGGTACTGTGCTCAGGAGAGAGAGGATCTTGGTGGTGGCTAAATTTGAAATTATCTTTCTCCTTATAATTTCAGGTTGAAGTCTTGGCCTCCGAGGATGCTACATTTGGACACAAGGTGTGTAGTTTGGTGCAGTTTTGTTACATAGGTCCCAACAATATGAGTTGTTGACAATTTTCAACCTGAGAATTGAGGATCCTGTGACTTGCATCCATCAATTCAGAATTTCCCTTGTGTGTGGTAATCTGAGAATGGCACACAGGTGATCTTAATCCTTTGCTTGGTATAAAACACATGAGCAAGTTTTATTTGCGGAAACCCATGTGGAAACATGTAAGGTCAGCTTAGCAGTAGTTTTTAAGATTGGACTTGCCCAAATGCTGAATTTGTTCTTGTTCCATAGATTTGCAACTCAGAAATTGCACTTGTTGTCTGCTTGGCAGTCTGCTGAGTAAGCCACTTTGTTCAGGCCCTTTTTCACAGAGCATCTCAAGTCGAAAGTAGTTCATTGAACAGCTGCATCACCCTGTGTTCAATTGTAGATCAGCGCGTGGCGGGCAATAGCGTGTGTTGGAGAGACAACTTCAGACCTGCCCAGCTCCATGGATGGGCTGTGTCCTGCTTAGAGCTCAAGTTTCTTTGGCCAGGGAGCATTGTGGTGATGACCACTGTTTTAACAGGGTGCTAATAGCAGATGATTTTAATCAGGGCAGATTGTGTGTAGGCTATGTCCAGTTAGCTAGGAAGAGAGTGGATGGGGAAGGGAAAAAGGAGACTGTAGGAGCAATAGGCTAAGGCATGACAATGAAGAGTTTCCTGCTGCTGAAGGCCCATATACTGTGGTGCTACTGCAGGTGAAAAAATAGCGATGCTATTACTATTAAGGTAAAAAGGAAAAGCAAGAAAATATTAAATAAGTTCTCCAGGTTTATTTGGAATACAATAAGCAAAATCAACCAGCAGGGGAAAAAAAAGCTTTAAAAGTACGTAAATATTCATGATGCCAGAATTTACATTGTGTCTGTATTGTACATTTTTATGTTGATATGTGATAAGTGATTTCAATAAATTATTAGAAAACAAACAGCTACTCTGGTATTATTTGAAGTATATGATGTATGGTACTCTGCAGTATTTTCTGATTTTTGTTTAATACCCAGCAAGCATACAGAATATTCATTGAATATTTAATAAACCTGGAGGGTCAGCTCTTTTGAGCTCATCTCCATAATCCTTCAGACTAGGTGGGTAAATAGAAATATTACTGATGATTATTGTTGCCAGTAATTCTTGGAGCTAAAAAAAGGCACTGTGGAGGAGGCTTCTAAGTTTTTTTCATGGCTAGATTTACAAGGTGTTTTTATGTCTTGTCATCCTGATGGACATCCTTTGAAACTCCTTTTTATTACAAGAACTTTTAAGAGTTGTCTGTTGCTAAGCTTCAGTTTTACAAAACTGAATCAGTACTGTTGCCAGCTCTGAACATCAATGTCCAGAGTCCCAAGCATCTTTTGTCCTAAGCTTCATCTTCAGAACCATCAGGATCTTTTAAACTCTCTTACAATACCAGCTTTATGATATATAGTGAACTATGTATGTCTAGGAATGTCATGTACTTTTTACCAATCAAAAAGAAAGCTAAATGTATCATCCAAAACTTGTTAATCCCAGAATTTATTTTTACTGTTTATTTAGAGATGCTACAAAAGTACTTTCTTCCCTTCTCTCCTTTTAGGGATGCTTTCTGTACTGTCTGTCTCAATGACAAATAAATGCTAGTCTTTGTTACATTAACAGATGAGTTGGTATGCCAACAGTGAATGCATATAAGCAAAATTTTTTAAATGAAAAACAGTTAATTTTATAAATTAGAAAGTAAGTTGAATACGAGATAACACAGTTGAAAAGGATGCAAGGTTAAAGATTTGCACCATGCAATGCTTTCCTTCGTACCTGCTTTTAACCTGAATTTTGCTCCAGGGCTATTGTAGGCTGTTGAGGGGAGCTGTCTTTTTCGGGTTTGGGTGTAGCATATGTCTCAGCTTGAAACACTGTAGGGCCCCTCTGTATGCAAGAGCAGAAGCATAGTTTGCTGCAGGGGATGACTCTTCTTTTGACTGCATCCATTCCACCTATCCTTAGATGCCACTTAGTTTTAGGCTGTTGACAGGCTGTGTTGCCTGTAGATACATACAAGAATAGTGTCTTTTAAGAAAGGATATTTGTAGGCTACTGAAAGAATGTACAATGTCATTTGTTATTCTTAAATTCTCGGTGATTTCAGTCTCATGGTAAATATGCATACTGGCAGCAAATGGGGCTGTTTCCCAGGAAAAGGTTCTGAATGAGACATCAGAACATTGTCCAGCTTCGCTGCAGTTGTCATTGGCTAAGTGAAGATCTGGCTGATGTAGTGTGCCCCTTGAATGGTTGAATCTTGGATGATGATCATCATCCTTGTAAGTGTTTGTAGAAATCAGCTACAGGATGCTTTTGATGCAAGTTATGCATATTGATGTAGACAAGGTAATTCTTAGTTTAGAAAGTTAAATGAAAGCAAAAGAAATTGTGTCAAACTATCAAAATACCCAGGGAAAAGGCACCTTGAAGTACCAAATTCTATCTTTACTCTTTGAGCATGGAACAGGTGCAAAGTGCAAACTGTTAATAGTAGTCCTTAAAAATGTTTCCTCCTCCTCAACTTTTTAATAAGTAAACAGTCTTCCCCAAACAAATGTAGGACAAAAGGAATTTATTAAAGTAAAAATTACATTTTAATATGAACTTATTTTCATTTTGTGCATATGTGAGACCATTACTGTTTAAAAGGCCATAAAAATCTAAGCACATTTTCAATCAGTTTAAAAAGAAGTTGTCATTTGTTAAGGATAAATATGTACAGATTTGATTGCTTTGCTGTCCAAAGCTTTCTTTTGGTTGAATAGAAGGAAGTAAACCCATTCAGCTTTCTGTGCAACTAATTTTACAGAAGGAGGAAGCTGTTGGTGTGCTGTAACAACTTTTTCAAAGATGGTGCACGTGGTGTTCAGTTTAATTTACACATTTATTTGTGTGTATGCTTGAATGCATGTTTGTTTTTAAAGAAAAAAAAAACAACCCTTCCAGCTTTTGACAGATTCTTTTGTTTCAGTATTTAGAAGGGTTGTGATGTATGCATGGTTACGTATGGAGAGATGTAGAGGGAATGACCACGTAGCAAATCATGAACAGCTGATAGGTGATCTGGGACAAGCTTAACAGTTATGTCTGGTTTGTTCAGGCAATTCTGCTGAGGATAAACTTACATTTATAATAAGTTCTTTCAAAACCGTAGCTGCCAAGAAAGTAACGTAGAGTAAGAGTGAATAGATGGAGTGATATCTGCCCGAGTCTGCAGTCAATACACAGGAATGTATTTCAAAGTTGGAAACTCTTTGAGTCCCATTTATCTTACTAAAGCCTAATGATGACGTGTAAAATACTCACAGTACCAATTTATTTTGTGTTTATTTTAGCTGAGTAGGAACTTGTATTTTAGCAGATGGGACCAGTGTTCGCAGATGGCAGAGAAAATAGGAGGAATACAAAAATGTGAAAAAGAAAGAAAAAAAAAATAAGGTGCCCAGGGCAGAAGTAAAAGGTGTAAAATGTTTAACCATTTTGAATGATGCTGATTTAAGGATCAAGGCAAGGAACAAATAAAAATAGGAGTGTGGGAGTTTTTTAAATCCTCCTAAGAGATTCAGATGCTCAATTTCCATTAGAACCTTTTTATCCCTGAGGTAGAATTGAAAATCTTAGTCTGAAAGGTTGGTTATTACATAAAGATTTAACCCACATTTTATTGTTGTAGGAGCTGCGTGATGGCATCAGTTGGAAGCATGGTGTCAAATGCAGTAGCACACACTTCATACAGGCTGCAAATGGTGTCTGGCCCTATCTAGAGAGCAGGATGCCTGACTTTTTAAATATCTGTGCTCGGTTTACTCTCCCTCCCTTTCCCTAAGGCTTTTACTGTCAGCATCCACCTGACCCAAATAACGTCGGGCAGGGGAGGCTTCATTCAGTTAAGCCTGGTGAGATCACCTCGTGCACGTGTCCCAACGTGTCTGTGGACCTGTGGAGTGCCATAAGCCGTGTTGGCAGCGCTGGCCACAGAGCCCGCCCTCCACAGCTAATGCCGAGGTGCAGTGATCCCAGCTTAGTGCTGCATTAATACAAATAAGTTTGTTAATGGCAGTCCAGCAGCTACATGTCAGAAGGCTCCCAAGTTTGTGCAACAGGAAAAGAGACACTTCTGTTCCCACAGTGGGGGAGCTCCACCAAGAACAGGACTCTCTTATTTGGTAGTGAGCTTTAATCCTTCCATTGTGTGTCGTTTTAAGCTGTGTTGTGATGTAATTGGCTTAATCATTACTATTATGTTGCTTTGCACAAGTTAAGATTGTAATTTGACATATGGAAATAAATGGCAACTGGATTAGTGATTTGCAGGTGTCATTTAAAAATGGGGCAGGGAAGAAAGCCTTTCATATTTTGCAAGTGGCATGTTTGCTAATGTACAGAGGCAGAATTAACCACACAACTGCATCTCACGCTGGTTTGAAGTAGGAGCAAGCTTCACCTGTTCTTTTCTAGGACTGTGTGCTGCTGGGGCTGAGGAAAAAGAATCTCATTCCCGATGGATGTGTTCACTGTAGGAGTGATTTTATGTTTCCTTTGTGGAAGACAAATACAGGAGTAAAGCTTTCTCTTTGATCGAGAAATGAGCATAATGGAGAGAGCTCTATCAAAGAAATACAAGGGAGCAAGGATGGTATTTCTGATGTGGATGTGTCTGTGTCTGTCTGGTGGAGCTTCCAGCATTGTTCGTGGAACTCGCCGTGTTTTTGTTTTATGACACAACATAAAGTGATGACCTTGTCCCTATAATTTAGTAACTCTGGAAGTTGTTTAGAGAGTCTATTCCTAAGTCTTTGTGCTGCTGGATTGCATTTTTAAAATGTTCTTTCTCTGATACAATACGTGTTTTTAAGAATCGGATGTGCTCAGGACTAAAATATTTTTCCTCCCACATACTACTTTTACTTGAGTTTATTAAGGTGTTTTTTGGGTTGCTTTGGTGGGGGTGTGTTGGGCAGATTGGGGAGGTTCATGCTTTTGGGGGAGGGGGTTTGCTTTCCTCCACCTTGTAGATGCTGCATTATTGCAACAATCAGCACATCATGGTGCATCTTCTGCAGTCTACTTGTTTTCATATCCCAGATAGCAGAAGTTCAAATCCCGAGGGTAAATTGAGCTACACAGTGTAGCTATGTGTCAGCTTCCTGGTTTGAAGCATAGGACATCAAAGGGAATACATTTGGTGGCTGACTGTGAGTTATGACTGTGCAAACCTAGAAAGAAACTGTTGTTCTTGCAATATCCATAACAGAACCCTTGAGCTATGAGATGGAGATGGCATAAGATAAAAATTGAGAGACATGTTCTCAAGAGACATTTTTCTTTTTTTTTTCCTTTTTTCTTTATGTATTAGCTTGATTGCAATAAAATAGTACTTCTTGGAAAGAAAAAGAAAATAACCATTTGAAAGAGAAGAAAAAGTAGACATAAAAAATTGTTCTCTTCTAATGCTTGCCTTGTTTCAGACAGCTTTCTTTTGTTGAAGACTGTAAGCAGCCTTTGCTCCTGCCATCTGGTGGTTGCTAATAACAGTTGCATCTTCAAAGCCAAATTAAATTGTTTTAAAGCCAATTAATCCTTTTCAGAAGAGAACGTTTTCAAGGGTCAGAATTAACTCTGTCTTGATGTGTTGACACTTGGATTGTCTGTGTGTACTTAGTATATGAGAAAATACAGAGAAATGAGTCCTCATTTACGTCTGTCTTTGCACTGTTGTCTTAGATAGGAACCTGGGAGTTGTAAATAAGTTTTTGGATTTGTTTTAGCTTTGAAAAAATAGTTATGTTAACCTCCAGTAAATTCTGTTTTGCTACTCATAGGAGAGTTAGGATTGCATGTTTCCCCAATTCTGTTTTTCATTTCTTTGTGGACTTATTTCACCTGAGGTGTTCGGATGACTAAAAGGATTTTCCAACCTCTTTTCTTTGACTCATTGTTAAAGTTGTGTTTTAGGGTTGCTGAAGTCTCCTGAGTGCCCTCTGTCCTGGGTGTTTACCAAGAGTAGAGAACTGCATTATAGCAGGGAACAAGGCACTTCTTTTATGTACTTAGGGACCCCTTACAGATGTATCCAAGTGTTTTGAAGTAACTAAGTAGCAACAATTTGAACAGGTTTCTTTCTCAACAACCTATGCATATCACTGCTATGCTATTCGTGACAGTCCAAGAAAACACAAACGCAAGAAATTGTGATCATGTTTTAAAAATTTTGTCCCCATAATCAATTGTTCTTAATGTCCGGTAAATTTAGTCTCAATAAATACCTCTGTGGTTTGTGGGGTTTTTTCCCCAATTAGTTTTATGCTAATTAAGAGGCACACCAAGAGATTTATGGCCATAAGTTCGTCTCCATCTGTCATAGTCCTAACTGTTGTCCAGCTTTGTCGTGAGTGCTGTAGGCAGTAGAGGAGTGACTCTAACCACCTTACTATGGAGGGTGATTCCAAACAGCACCCGCTTGTGGTGCCCCACTCCTCACAACTTTGTCTTGCTTCCCATATGGAGAGGATTTTAAAGCTCTCTGAGAGGATGGAAAAAAGTCCAGGCTTTCTAGAGATTGTGATGCCTCCTTGTGCAGTGGAGGTGGGTCTGGACAATTCCATAACAATCCTGCATAGACAAAGAAAAGAAGAAAAGACAAAATGATACACAGAATAGGAGAAAAAAAAGCTACGTTAGCTGAGAAGCCCCACTTGTCAGAAAGTCAAGATTGGCTGGAGAAATGTCGTACTAAGGGTTGGTTCTCTCCTCTTTATGCCCTGTGCCCACACTCCTGTAGTCTCAGGAAAGACAAGGCAAGGTAAGGCTTTTGGGAGGACCTGTCTCCTGTGGCATTGTCCCTGTGTGTGTGTACAGCATGTCAGACTTTCTTGGATATTTCCTTTTTTCTTCTCTTGCCAGTGATCCAAGCTAGCCATAAATACATGTTTAATGTTCCTTTTCAGCATGAAGCATCTCATGGTGCTTGCAGAAAAAATACTGATGGCCTCAGGGTTAGGCTTAGGCAGTTTACATGGGTATGTGGTAACATATATTTTACAAAGCTCACAAGCGCTCTGTGGCAAGCTGGAGCGAGCACAGATGGTAAACGTGCCTTCTTCAGCACCCTTGAACATTGTTGGCCTGTGGTTGGCCCCGTGCCCTGGAACCAGCTGGGATTAGTGCTAAGAAAACGTAAACTGCTGTCTTTCTTCCTACATCATCTTTACTTTTGGATATACATAAATGTGATGAACAGCCTTCCTCTCCTGATGAACTGCAACAGCACTGCATGGTTTAGGTTATCAAGGTGTGGATGTGGCCACATTTTGGATTTTGATATGAATTTAAAGCTCCCATTGCCTTTCTGAGAGTACAAGTGTGGAGTTTTCAGAAGATGTTTGTGTAGTTCAAAGCAACTGTTAGGTATTTTCTCAAGTGATGGCTGTAAATAAGAGTCATGGAATGGTTTGGGTTGGAAGGAACTTTAAAGATCACCTAGTTTCAACCCTTCTGTCATGGACAGGGACACCTTTCAATTACATCACGTTGCTGAGAGCTCCATCGAAGCTGGCCTTGAACACCTCCAGGAATGGGGCATCCACAGTGTTTCTGGGCAACTTGTTCCAGTGCTTCATCACCCTCACAGTAAAGGCTTGGCAACTAATATTGCTTTTCTGATTGATGAGTATCCCTCTTTGGGCTGTTCTATGCCCATTTAGATTGCCACTATATTAAAATGAACTGCTGCAACATTGAACCATCCAGCTTTTGTGGTGGCACCCGCAGCAGCAGCAGCAGCAATCCATACTTCCCCCTGCTGCTTTTATGAAGAGGCAGTCTGTAGTATGGTTTTTCCTTTCCAAACTTCATAGAAATGCCAGGAGAGTGCAAAATTTGGTACTGCTTTCATGGTGGGAATATGCATCTCCTTAAGGGTTTGAACCCACCATTTGACACCAGTCACTACATCGCAGCGACTTAAGTTACTACCAGAGAAAAATAATTTATTTTCTCAGTCTCCCTTCTGTTACTCATTAAATTTTAACTGGTGGGTGCACTCAGGCAGCCTGAGTCTAGTGTGCCTGAGCTGTCTGGCTGGGTGTGCTGCTCAGCATCCTCCCTCGCTCAGCTGCCTCCTGTTGACACGTAAACAGGGGTGATGCTTGCCTCATCAGGCGGGTCCTTTACAGTTCCGTGTGGCCCCTTTGATTTACACTGCTGGTTTGAACTTGGAGGGAGTATCAGGTTTACCAAGCCATCTAACAATCAGAACACAAAGTTTGCTTGTAAATACCTGCACATTTTAAATAAATGTTGAGACAGGTGGTCTCTTTGTTTAGAGGTGGGAAGAGAGCAGTTCAGAATATTTGCAAACAGTTTGCTGTTCTTCGTTGATGGGGTGAGCAAGTTAGACCAGATTTCTTTCTCTTCTGTAAATTCTACCTGATTGTACAACTGGTGGGACCAGAACTGTACCCTCCAGCAACCAAGGCCACCTTGCTACAGAAAGCATGCTCCCATTCAGATTGAGACTTTAAACAACAGAAACCCCACAAATACTGATTTTTTATAAAGCTACTATTAATGTGTTTGCCTTTTTTTTTTATTATTTTTTTTATATAGCATACTGTTTTAGCAGCGTGAAATACAGATACCGAAAAAGAGTCAGATTTCTGCTACATGGCTGCTTCCCCTGTTTTCAGAATTGGCTTGTTAAAATTAATGCTAGGTTTGAGGAACAGGAATTGCAGAGAGGAGCATGACAAAGTTGTTGGGTAGACAGATGTGATTTAGGTTTTCATTTCCCCTCTTTTTTTTTTTCCTGAGACAAGGACAGGTGTGTATCATCGTTCAGAGCTGTGTTTTGCTGGAAAAAGTGCTGTTGACATGTTGCAGATTTCAAGAGGAAAAAACAATGACAATAATGCAGAATCTGGGGCTTTTTACTGAACATGTATTTCTTTTACAGAAGATGTAATTTTTAAACTATGAACCTTCAATTATTTCAGTTTGCTTTTTAAGAATTTTTTCTTGTGAGACGGGGTTTTCAACTGAATTGGGATATTGATGGATAATTCTATTAGTATCTATAATTCTATTAGTATCACATTGAGAAATCTTGTTTTTCAAGGTCATTCCGCTGATTTTCTTGGCGAACAGTTAATTATGCAGGGTCTTCATATTTTCTTATATAGGAGGATCAAAATTACAGATCGTTTTGGCATGATTTTCATACTGTCGCAATGCTTTACATTATTTTATACTATGCACATGTGAACTATTGTGACAGATTTCTAGTGTAGCAATTCCAGAATTCCAGTTCTACCCCCCACTTATCAAGATCTGTTTGAATCTCCCTGAGTCTCCTGTGAAACTTCCTCATGGTGTTATTCCTTGTGTCAGAACTGATGTACCGATTACCTTGTACATGTAATCTGTATCTAGTGTGGTTTTACAACTTCAGTCCTAGTGCAAGGGCTGTGCTCCAATGGAGGGATGTACACCTTAAAATCATCTGTGGGAAGAGCGATTAGAATACATGCTAATTTAAAAATTAATAAATTTTAAAGAAGTGAGTTAACGGCTGTTGATGAAGGAAAGCAATGAAGTGAGTCATGTGGAACTGGTTTTTTGTTGCACTGTAGTAACTAAGTACCATTATAGCACATATGATTCTGCAAAAGCTTTACAGTAATGTAGGTATGGCTGTTTATATGCTTATTAGCTTGTAAGTTTTTTTAGCTGTGGTGTGTGCAGAATGCTGCCAAGGTCAGAGTTGTTAAGCTTCCCCAAGTAGTACTGAAATAAGGAATTACGTTAGGTAAAGCATTGGGGTTTTTTATTTAAGTAACCTCTTTTTTTTTTTTAACCAGCAGTATTGTGAAAAAGGATCTTGAAGGAGAAATTGGGGGATGCTGGGTTTAAAAACAGCATGGAATTAAGGAAATAGGATTAGAACTGCAGTCTTTGGTGGAACAAGTTGAAGGTGATCACAATACTCTTAGGATCCTGTGTGTTGTCAGGCTTAGTTATAGAGAGGTTTGAAAAGTGGGAAGGAGAAGTTCAAACTTGATATAGTGAGCAAGGGAAAGCTAATGGAACACATTAAAAATGCAAGCTGACCTAGATATACTGTTGAATGGTGCCATGTGGTTTGCAGCTTTATATGGCAGGCTACAGCGCCTTGTTCGCCAGAATAAAAGCAAAAAAAGCCAGTGATAATACTGCATTGTTTACAAGTTGAATGACAAGATAGAGCAGTTGGGCCGTCCTGTTCTATTTCATAGGTGACCTCAAGAAAAACAACAAATTTGCAACATAAAAGCAGCTATTGACTTCTATTAAATGTATACAATATTTATTTTTTTAAAAAATTATAGAAATCACTTTTGAGGAATCGTCAAGGTGCACGGCTCATTGCCACAAGTGCAATGAGCTCTTCCATTAAAGCTGCTTGCGTACAGAACCCTGGAAGAGGAAAGAAAAGTTAATACTATGCTAAGAGTTAGTTGATCAGAGTTAAATTCTTTCTCTCTGGAATATGATGATATTCAGAATGGAAAAGGGTGGCAGAATCCAGCCATTAATTTTATGGTACTTAACTTCCAGATTAACTTTGAAGAAGTGTTTCAAGAGGTGTGAAATCATCAGAAAATGTTAATATGATATTATTTTTCAGATAATACTAAAATAATTTACAGCTGCTGTTTGAAACTTGATGGTAAGTTACTCATTTTAGTACTGAGACAATTTCAACTTGGAATTATTGTCTTAACTTATTTATAAAGACCATCAAAAGCTTACAGAGGAAATGTTGACATCCCTCTCCACCTATCTCCTGCCCCATCCTCCTGCCTTGCATCTGCCTTAGCTCTCCTTGAACTGCGTAAATGCAGGCATATATGATTGTTAAATTATATATTTTTATAGGACTAGGTAGTTTGAAATTGATTTTTTTTTTCCTAGGGCTGTATGTAATAATGCATTTTCAGCTGGTAGAATAATAATAAAAAAGACTTGCATGTACCTGTGATGCATTTGATTCCTCCCTGCAGTGACTCATTGTGGATCTCTTACAGCTAAGTGCTTGTTCCTTGTGATCAGAGGAAAATGCTACACACCTTCTGCTTCGTGCCTATTAAATTCAAGTTTCTATTGTAGGCAGCATTATACAGCTATCTTTGAGAATTAAAGGGGGAAAAATATGAAGAACAGTAAGTGAAGTGAAAATTCAAAAAGCCACTTTGTTCACCCTCAGCCCTTATTCTGAAATGCATTTCTGTTCTCATGCTTGCTTCGTCCAAATTTACAAATTTATCTTTTATTCAGAGCCCCGACCTTCAGTACCATGTTGAAATTAATGTCTATGATGGCTCTTGCTCTTTTCTGTCTCCTGGAACCTATATGATGGATACCAGCCTTTTTAATCCTGTTACGTTAAAGATAACGCGTAGTTCCTTTATCCAGACTAGTATTTTGAGTTGAAGAAGGGATTGTTTTCTCCAATTTTGTTATCATTTTTCTCCCTCACCTTTTTCATTCCCTGAGGGACTGGTCTGGAGAACAAAGTGTCTGTGTTCCTGGGAACAGAAATAGATTGTTCCATTCATAATTTAGTGATCTATTTCTGTTTGGCAAAGTTAAGCACATGCTTAACTTCAGGTCTGTGATTAAATCTCTCTGACTCCAGTATGACTTAAATGCTTTGCAAAACTGTGACTTTTATTCCTATTTCACAATCACATCATTCCTTCTGTCTCATTGCTCTTTTTTTTCCCCCTTTTTTCTTCCCCCTCCTCTGCCATGCTGCAAGTTGACTGTGCTTAGTGTCAGCAGTTTATGTTCTGCATGTTTAATGAAGGCCACGGCTCAGCTCAGCATAGCCCTTCCCCTTACGCTAACAGAATTTTGATAAATGAGATTTCTTCGTGTGGAGAGCCAAGAAGAGGCTTTGATGGGAAAAGGCAGGGCATGAAATCAGCAGGTGTCAGGGTGTGCAAATCATAGGCGTTTTAAACCAAAAACAAAATAAAGTAGTTGTTATGACTAACTGTCTTCAAAATGTGTAGCTTCCTATGAAGCACAAAAAGGATTTAACAATACACCAGCAAAACAAAAGTAGATTTGGAAAGCAGTAATCTGAACCAACGTGTTCCTACCTCCCTTCTTGCTCTGTATTCCCTGTGCCTACCACCTCAATTGTCAAAGTATGCTATATGTAGGCAATTGGATTACAATCATCATTGCTGAGTTTAGCACGTGGAAATGTGTTTCAGTTGTGGTTTATATCCTGTGTTGATCCAAACCATGAGAAAAATCTATTTTATGCCCTCTCTGGTTATTGACTGCAATAGAGGGAACTAGTGGTAGATAAAAAGAAAGTGCCAGCAGATATTGAAAGAAATCTTTTCAACTAAGGTGCACATCTGTGATCCTTCCTCCTTTCCCGTTTATATGTTCATTTTTCTGGTACTGCTCACTGCAGTCTATCCTCCCACCTCTATCCCACCTTTCCAGTCTTTCTCCTTCATGCAGATTTAGCTTGTTCAGTGATCGATTTCCTATTCAGTCTATATTGCTGTGTAATTTTAAAAAAAATGGTTTTGTGTGCTAGCATGTGCCAATGAGGTATTGGATTGTTGAAATAGCATCAAATTCTTCACTGAAGATTATAATCTGACATAAATGATTCAAGGGCAGAAATGGATCCTCCATACCTAAAACCGGAGCTATTTTATTACCTTAACTAACATTTCATAGAAGTTTCTGCAGCTGTAGTGGATTAGCAATGAGTTGTTTTTATTGGAGAGTTTAAGAGAAAGGACAGTTGGTATGGTTATAGTAATTAATAAATAACATAGTTAATTACTCTGCTGGCTCTCCACTATGTTCAGAGATTAATTTAAATCAATTTGTGCTTGCTTTTATTAAAATGCTCAAAACTGTATTTTTATACATACGCAAAATATAAAATATATATTTACACAAAGCTGTGTATTTAAATATAAATGTAAAATTTTATTTCTTCTGTATCTATATTTAGTTATGTAGGCTTTTTTCTCTTTTTTTGGCAGGATTTTTGCATGGCTTCAAAAGAGATAATTGCTGATCTTGTTATTTTTTCATAAGTTGGTTTATATCATACCTGGGCACTAAATCTGCCTGTAATGTCTGCAAAAAGCTTCTCAGGATTTTCTGCTCCCCTCCAATTGCTCTCCTTCCCTCCTGTCAGCCAGGTGCTGGTGGGGCCTTCCACAGCTGGGAGAGGCTCGGTGTGACTGCAGCGCTCCTCCCTGCAGAAAACCGGTACCAACCCCACGTACTCCAGCTCCTTCTGGGACATCGTTTTATGTGTTTCATTTTTGTGCCAAACTGGAAGTCACGAGTTTAAAGTCAAAATCCATGAACAGAGAATCGTGTGGATCACATTATCATCAGGGATATGTGTACACACACACACATTGTGGCACAGGCCCAGTTGCTGGTAGTGATGTGCAGAACTATTTGGTTTGTAAATTATTTAGTCCACCATTCTTCCATTGTCTTTACCAGGGAGTCAGCATTATTTAAAGTGGGCTCTTAAGGTGTGTTTCAGCTTTTTCTCACAGCAAGTGGGAGTTGGGCTAAAAATAATTTTGGATAGGACTGTGCAGAGAATCAAGTTGGTACTCCATGGCCCAGAAGGAGAAAAGTGTGGGGCAGATTGCTCTCTGATTTCAGAGGGATTGAGCTGGGACTTGAAGATACACTAAAATTCATCCTTCCTAGGAAGGAATGTGTGCCCTCGTTTGTCTGGGCTGTGCTCATAGTGTTTTGGGATTACTGGAGAGAAGCTGTGCATGGGTAATGTGCTATGATCTTATCGCCATCAGATTTGAAATACAAGGTCTTAGTAAAACAAAGAAAACCAGTGTTAAAAGGTAAAAAGAGAACTATGTCCTTTCCACATTTGACAGTTAAATCCTGTTTATTTTGCTTTAAATTGTAGGGAGTTGGATAAAGACTGGTTACATATTTTTAATCCCTGATCACTAAATCCCCCAGTAAGTGAAGCCAAAGAAGTGGTTGGTTTTTTGTTTTTTTTTTTCTCCCTGCCACTTATTTCCTTCAGACCAGACAGAATGAAATCTTCAGTCTAGAATAGAAATGTTTCAAAAGTAGGTAATAGAGTCTTTCTGCAGTAATTTCTAAAATATTGGATTATCTTGTGAAATAATTAAAAGTAATTAAAAACAACAGCTTATATGACAGCACATGGTTCTTTCTTTTTCTTGCTGTAGCTATTGCCACAGTTTCTTCCTGTTGATCTTTACTGTGAATATACTGAATATACTCTTTACTGTTTTGCTTAGGCAAGAGGCTCACTAAGATTTGGAGTTGGTTTGTGGTATTTTACAGTGAGTTAAAGTAATTATACTCCATACATACCCCCCTTCATTGTGCTCTGGAAAAGACCATCCTTCTGCTAAATCTGTTGAAATATACATTTCAAATCCCAACTGTGCACACACTTGAAAAACAACCCTACTGGGAATGTCTGTCACTTCATGGTATTGGCCAGAATATCGGTGCCTTACATTTACATCCCCACAATGCAAATTGTGCTGTGCTAAACTGCAGCAGTAACCTCACTCCTGGGGGAGCGCTGGCCAAGCCATCACACCACGTGCTCTGTGGGCTGGGTGCCACAGCTCTGTGGGGGCCAGTGCCACCCTGGGCAGGATGCTCCTGCTTAACCATAAATATTTCAAGAGCCCTCAATTAGAGGACTTTCCAAAACGCAGAGTTGTGTGGAGCCTTAAGTCTACTCAGAACTAGGTGCCATGGTGTACAAAATCTGAAACGGATTTCCAGTTAGTCCCAGGTGATTGCTGTGCTTCAGCAGAGCAGAAGAGCTTGCCGTCGAACTTTGCTACTGGCACATCTTTAAGGTGTGGAGGCAAAAAAAAAAAAAAAAAAAAAAAGTCCTGTCAGGGCCTTTTCCAGATCTTTCTCTGGTTAGAATTGGCTTTTCTTATTTTAGTCTTGCGCTTCCAATTTTGCTCTGCGAAGTTATTTGAGTTCAGCATGTTCTAATTTAAAAATGAAAGATGGTTTTCACTACACTCAAATACATGCGACCATTGCACTGTGGTCTCCTTGCATACTTCAGCAAGCCTGGAATGTCTCACTCCAGGGCTTGCTTCCCTCAAGGCTCATCTCTCTGTGTTTTGATAAAGAGATGAAAGGTGCAGAAAAGGGCTGGTGTGTTGAATGGAAGTTCATTGTCTTGATCTTTGATTTATCCCCTTATCTAGATGTAGAATATCTTACACTTAAATATTTTAGTAACTTAGGGGAAAGAACTGTGAAGTAATACGTTTTTCTAAATTTAATTTTTGAAATGCCAACAAGCTCAGTACATTCTGGGACATGGAACCTCAAAGCACAGAGAGTCTGAGTCTCGACTATGTAAATTGATCAAACACCAGTCAGTAGATTGAAGTGTACATATTTGCATATGTACACTTGTATATGACACTTGGTCTAGAAGAGAGTGGATTTGCTTTGCTGGAAAGATGTTCAGTAAAAGTGAATATGACCATTTTGACATCTAGGCTAATCGGTTTAAGAGCAGGTTGCCTTGTTTTTGTAATTGGTTTTGCCCCCTTGTCATTTTAGTATTAAAAAAAAAAATTAGGCAAGAGGCCCCAAATAACAGGAAATAAGGCTCAAATGCAGCGTTATCTGTTATTATTTCAAAGTTACGGCTCCCTACTGTGCAGTAAAGTTTGTGCTAGGAGATGTAAGTGGAAAAGCTAGGTTCGGTTTCTGTCAATTTTGAGATTTCTTTATGCATACACTCTGAATTTTTGTGTGCTCATTGAGAACATCTTGCAAAAGGCTTATGCACATATGAAGTTCTGACTGCGTATCTGTAGAGCTGTACGTGCTCAATTGGAAGTAATAAAATCAAATATTTTCTATACCTTGGGTCCATTTTGTGCATACTAGCATGGATAGCAGTAATAGTAAACTCTTTGGTGAAAATAAAATAAGCCTGAGATTGTGACTGTAGATTGCTCACAGCTCTGCTTGTTGCTTATGTGTCACTGCTGAGCTATAAGAAAGAGCATAACAAATTTAGGAGGGATGTTAGGGGTGCCAGTCTTCAGTTTCAAAAGGGCTGCGCAAACGTCTGGTGCTCGGCTCCTCCGTCCCAGAGGTGGCATCTGCCATAGCTGAGCAAAGGGGAAACGTTCCCTTTTTAAAGTCATTGTGTAACAATGGAAAGACAGTTTTTTAAAGTGGATTTTGAAAGTTAGTTATGCATTGAATTATTCAAAATTGCAATATAGTATTTCTGGATTTCAAAATGCTTTATCGTAATTCATATTTATGTTTCTGTGGTAAATTGATATGAAGGAATTATTTGTAAAGGGATTGCAAATGGTTTCTATTCTTACATACGTATGATCTTGAAAATCAGAAAGTAAGCAATATTTTAAAACAGAAGTTGTTTTAAAGTGCATATATGTTAGCAATTTTATTCTGTAGTTGGATCTTGTCATTCCAGACCTAAAAAGGATTTTTAATACCTGGAACCAGTCTGTGAGGAAATTATGAGGTAGATGATGTGATGAGCAGATGTCTAATTCCACGATACTATTTGGACATTATCCAGGTTTTGGAATATTTTTCAGGGAGAGAGTCATAAGCAGTTTTAATTATTAATTTAGAGAAAGCACTTTTTGCAATCATTTTCTGAACTTTATTATTTTGTCTCATTTCTTAAATGTTATTTGTAGAAGAAAACCGTGACATTTTGCTAACCTGTCTTTAGGATGATGTAAGTTATTTAATAATGTGGATTTGAAAGTCCTAGATAACCAAAGATTATATCATTTCCTTGATACCGTACATATACTAAGAAATATAATAAGCACATGTGCCTGCTTTCATTCATGCACATATAGCAAGGGAATGAGAACAGCTATGCATGGAACTGATTGCTTCCCACATATTTAGACTTAATTTTTGTGATAAGGGAGCTCTAATCCCATTTTTGAGACCATATATGTTTTTCTTACAATCCTCCAAGCAGTAACTAAAACGCAGAGTATTATACTCTGTAATAAGAACTCAACTGTATTTTCTCTTGAATGGAAAATGCTGTTCCTTTGGAGACACTTGTATCCCCATGGCATAGGTGTGGTTATGCTGAAAGATCCATGGAAAAAATAAGGCATTGTTCCTGTTAGTGGTAGAATCCAGGTAGCGTAGGAAGTCTTTTATATTAAAAGAGGTTCCTTACTTTCCTCTCAGATTTAAGGATTTTGTGTCTGGAACACAATACATATTTTCCTCATTATGCTCCCACCCCCCAGGAAAGAAGAGGGAAATGGGAAAACAACATTCTAGGGAAGGCAATTATCCTCTCAGCTTTGTCTTGGTACTCCTGTTTCACTCTGGAAAAGTAGTGACTGGGTGTTGCTACAACATTACATCTGTGTAATTTATCAAAGCTTATAGGATTTTTACTTGGATTACAGAAGGCTCATTAGTCGTCAAGTCAATTGAACATAGGTCATAATTATTACAGTATTAGAGCGTTCTTGAAAAAGATAAATAAGTGTTAGGGCTGTGAGATCTATTGGAATAAAAGTATTTTAATAAAAATGTCAGTATTCTAACATCCTTCAAGATCTACAAAATAAAAGTGAACCTGGCTTTCAAATAAATTATAGTACTGCAACTGATGATGAAAGTTCAGTGCTAAAGGGATACTACTGCCTAATTTTTGAAACATAAACGAGTGCAATTGTGAAGGAAGGGACTGTATTTCTGTCCGTTTCTCTTGGACAGTCCTTAATGAGAACATAAAGAGTTTGCATCCAGGAGAGAGTTCCTGTGTGACTAAACTTTGCAAATCTATACAGTTTCACCAGTCTTTAGATCCCAGTTTAAAGAGTAGTAGCTTATGATTCCCTACTAACCACATACTCCAGAGAATATATCTTCCATCAGTTCTTGGATTTATCTTGCATACTTTTTCTGCAGACCATTCTTTTGCATTCAGACACCATGACAATGTCCATTGTGAGCAGACTAATGTTCAGAGAAGCAAAGACTAATTTACAGAATTCGCCATCCTCTCTGTAGAGCTGAGGTTGGTGTTAAACCCGTGCTTCCCCTGCCCTGTCCTCCTCTGCTGTGTCTCTGACTACCTTGTTGTACAGTTTATATTTCTCTATCTTTACAGTTTTGCAGACAGGCATTGTCCAGGACTATGAAAATTGTGTATCATAATGTGCAAGACAGCTGCAGCATGTCACATTTGCACTTTGTAAACATCAACACAGAAATTCCCTTGCTGGGTAGAAATTTGCATGCGGCTTGGAGGCATTAAAATATTGCATCTATAGGAAATCTTGGTAGAGCTTGATCCATTTGTTGCTTACAGAATCTTGATCATGAGTGAAAGGAAATAATGTGCCTGAATTTCAGTTCCAAGTAATGTAGATTTAAAAGGGGCTTTTAAGCTGTTACTTTGTTCCAGGTGTTGGTGGAGGAGTTTTTATAGCATATTCTCCTTCCATCTGAAATTCTGGAACCTTTTCTTAAAAGCTGCTGTTTTCAGAGCCTTTTATATTTCCTGTGAAATTACTTATCAGCACATGATTTTGGATGTTGTTATTAGACATATTGTCCTTTTCTCAGAAATATAAAATCCACTATGTGTCTGGGTGTACCATCAAGCAGGCAATATCCAAAACTTAGGCCAAGGTTTTGATGTT
>VYZR01106964.1:41081-64346 GCA_013400675.1 Oxylabes madagascariensis
TAACTGTGTAAATAGGCACACAATATATATAGAGTAAGAGTTTTCTTATCCCCAATGGAAAAAGGATTTTTGTGTTTCCTGAAGAAAAAAATAGTATTAATTATTAGAGGCTAGGCCCAAGATTTGGGATAGAGATGTTATTCTGAATTGACAAGAGAGCTGTGAGTTAGAAAGAAATGTTTAGGGGAAGTGAAAAATAAACATTCGTTTCCAGTTTACAATACCATTTAAAAACTTGGAATTTAGAGGACAGTGTAGTATCTTTCTATCCTGTGAGTGGCTTTGCTTTATACTTCTTTAAAAATAAATTTGTTGTTATGTGTTAAACTTATTTCAGAAATTACTAAGTGATTTGATGCTTACTCAGTAATGCCTGTGAACAGTAATTGCTGAGTCATGGTACAAAGTTAGCTTTTGGTGGGAGATTGAAGGGGTGTATGAGCAGCATTGTGTTTTCAGCTTCAAGAAAGATATTCCAGCAATTCTAAGCAGACACGGAAGCAGAAAATTATACTGTTTGGAAGCCTGGAAATTTGATTTTTTTAATTTATTTTAAATGTTTCAAAGGTAATGAAACACTTTAGAGAGTCTAAAAGATTTTGGGGGGAAGGGAATGTACTTCCGTGGTTGTTGCTTAATCAACANGATGCTGCCCAAATGTTGTGCAAATCTGTTGAAATGTGTATGATTGCTGTATGGCCTGAGACCTGGTGTACAGTTAAAAACAACTATTGGCTTTTCTATTCCTGCCTGAATTTAGGGAGGGAGAGGGACTGCTCTGAGAGAAATGTGTTCGTTTTTTGTAGGTGCTCACCAATAAGGAGTTCATCATACACAGAATTTGTTTAAATAAGTGGCAATAGTAAATTGTGGTCTATGTGAGATAAATGAGCTGCACTGAGTAATTTAATTAAAGCAAAAATAAACAAATAAGTTCCTTCATTTCTAGTAATGTTTGTAGTGAGCCATTCTTTGCATACAACTACAAAAGCAAAATGTTGCCAGAAATCTTGCAAAACCACACTTTTGAGCAGAGGTGGAGCCATAGTGAGAGTAGTTGTGAAAACAAGCATATCCTGATTATAAGCTGAAATCACTTGGCTTAAGGGCCTCTGGAAAGGTGTGCTGCTGTCAGGCTTTTATTGTCCCTTGTGTTGGCTCACAGGAAAAATTAAACATAATTGATGAAAAATGAGGGAAAGAAATTAAAGAATTACTACTTAAAAAAAAAATTAATGAAAACCGTTTTTCTGTAATTGCAACCTTTTAGAAATGTAGCTTTCAAATAATGTTGCTGATGAGGAAATTGAAAAACTTATGCATTAAAACATTTTATGTACTTTGGGGAGCTTTTTTCCTTTCCTTGATTCCTTTAATAAAAAAACCCCAAACCTCATAGAAACATTGATGTGATTGATCCCTTTGAGGTCAGGGACGGACACACTTTGTCTCCATGGTGGTAGCCAGTTGTAACATATCGGTGTCACTTATTGATGGACTGAAAATAAGAGAGCCCCTCAGATAAGTGCCTTCTGTTTGTATAGAGAGAGTTATAAAACTGCTTTGTTCTTTCAGAAATGCTGTTAAGAGCTCTTCAAATGAGCTGCTCAAATGCAAGGCTTCCCGAGTGCACATAATGGTGAAAGGGTTGTGGTGGAAAGGGTGGTAGTGGTGTAAAATTCTTCCAGTTGCTTTGAAATAACACAGGGCTAGAGGAGATGAAGGAGGTGGGCTGATGAAGCCCTGGTGAATAGTTAACTGGTTTAAATTCAATTACTGGGCTGTTGAAGTCGTTAACAAGTACATCAATATGGTTTTTATTAACAAAAGTTTTCCTGTCACATATGGTGTGGTTGGCAGCAAGAACTTATTCTCAGCCAGCCTGGTTGCATAGACAAACCCCGTTCACTCAGATCCCAGCGGATGTTGCCCATCCCTCGCTTTGTCAAAATAGAAGTGAGGATACTAAAGGCTTTGGGAGGTAGTTCAGGAGATTCAAGGTTAGCAAGCTTGATGGGCTCAGTACTGAGGATTTTACGCAGCTTCTAGGTTTTGCATTTATGAAGAGAAGGTGATGTAAAAAGTTTGTTGCTATGTTTTCCTTATTATTTTGTCTCTCTGCTTCCTGTTTAAATTTGGCTGTTCTCACTCTTAGGAGCCATGTTCTTTTTTCAGACAAGTGTTGTTGGAGAAAGTCACGCTTTCTTTCTCTCTGTTTTAGCAAGAGTATAGGTTTTTATGCTTCTTGTGCTGGAAAATAATGCATACATATTAGTATTGGGGAGGATATTGGAGAGTATGTGATACTTGTGCACACAGGCAAGCGAAAGTTTAGAAGACAGTTTGTAGTTTTCAGATGCTATGCTGAAACACTATGAAGTCCTTTCTTTCCAGGCTTCTTCAACTCTTGGAAAATTAAAGTATTTTTACAAGGTCTCAATCACTATTAAATTTGAAAAGCCTTGGCAAGAAGCATGATAACAAACATATTTTGAATATCAGATAAGCAGTTTCTCCTGTCCTTCAAATAAATAGGGAAGCAAAGCCTAGATATACTAAAAGTATTAAAAAAACAAAACAAAAACCAACAACAAAAAACCAACTAAAGACAAAAAAACAAACCCACAACTTTTAGAATTTCTTTAATGTTTTAATTTTGGTGGTCTTAAAACTGCAACATTAAAAGAGTTGCATATGAGGATATAGCTCCCTAATTGTTGGGAATAAGCAGACTAAGCAGAATTCACTACATGAGAGCTCAGTAACCGCTAGTCATGACCATGGCTTCTAGCATCAGCAGAGTTGTTAATGTGTCTTTGCTGGTCACTTCACTCAGGAAAGCAGAGACCTCCTTAAAAGTTATTTGTTGCCTTCTCATATTTTTTTTTTAATTTGCATGTTTGCTGGCAGTATTTCCTTCTTCCCCTTAATCTTTCACTTGGAGCAAGCAAGAGATATCTTTTGTTTTCTTCATTGTTCGTATTTTTATGCGCTTATTGTATCTCCTGTACTTCTAAATATATGTCATACCTTTCTTTCCAAAAAATGCACATAGTGCATTTCAGTATTGAAGAGCCCTGGAAGAAAAAGGAAATTTGCAGCTGTTTTAATACGTACATGGCAATGAGTGGATGGAAAAGATGCACTCGTAGCTGGTAGTTTTGCAGCTCCCTGTAAAAGTAAATTAAACCACAGATTCCAGAAGTTGGAAGTGGACCTGGGTAATATTTTGCTTCATAGGTAGAGCAGGACTTAATGTTTCTAATTAAAGTCATGGTGCACGTATTCAAGTGCTAAGGTGTGTACCAAAAGCTGGAATGGAATCAAACAGTGAATCCCTTCAACTTCGCAGTTGTTCAGAATGAGCAAAAGGCCATCTCCTCTGAGGGTGAACAGGGGGACTGTTTGCCCTAGGATGATTGCTGGTTTTGCACCTAGGCTAGAATGCATCTCTTACCATGTGTATCTGCTAAATCGCGTGCTGCTAAAGTGAGCAGAGTAGACATTATGATTTGCACTTTGCTTCCTTTTGTTTTGAATTCAAAGGCCATCCCTAATTGATGGAGGTTTCCTTTACGATGCACTTATTTTCAAATCCATCATGCAGTGCTTCTGCTGCCCCTTGCCTTCGTGATGTGCTGGTCTTTGACCCACAACTGGTAAATGAACCCTGCAGGGAAATCATTAGAGAATTGGAACAGTTGCAGTGGAGGGACCAAGGGTCAAACCATTACCTCCCCTGTAGGACCGTCGACTTAAATTGGACTTCTTGCTTTTCGGGAGAAGGTCAAGTGTCAGGGACAGCTGAAGTGGTCAGGTACAAACCAATACAGATCATAGACACAGTTTGGGGGTTTTAGCTTAAAAAATGAAGGCAACGCAGGATGGAGTTAGTCTAATGATGCCTTCTCTGTTTCTCTCCTCTTTTCCCCCTTTAAAAAGCAAAATTAAAATTCCAAGGAGTCAATGAGAGCCAACACTCTGACATTATTGGGCTATTTGTGATCTTTTGGCATTCATAATTTTTTAGAGTAGATGGTTCAACCCTTGTGTGTTTTCTTGTAGTTTTCTTTGATTGAAAAATAACAAATGATATTTTGTAACAAGAAAATACCTCCAAGAATTCTTTTGAAGAATATACCTCCTGCTCTATTTCCCCTTCCTCAACTGTTCTTTGCATGATTTTTTTATATTCTTAACAAATGTAAAATGACCTTTTGCAGACTGTACAAAATAAGTATTTTGTACTCGTAGAGGAAGAACTCCACAGCAGTGCATCTATGGCAGTGAAATATACTGCTAGATATGACAGAGTATTTAATGATTTAATTTAGAAATTTGATTTCCTTGAAATATTTCTATAATGTTTTCTGTAGAAAAATCCAAGTGCATAAATATGTAAAATAAGTTTAAGGTATCAAAAGTCCCAAAAAGCCATGGATGTCATACTACTGAAATATGACCAAAACTGCTGAAGAACAAAATAGATGGTACTAAAAAAAAAAAGAAGAAAAAAAGATGAGTGTGTGAAACCTGAAATTCTTCTCACTGTGACTTAAAAGCACTGCAGAGACCCCTGAAAAACATCTTTCTCCTTGTCTCTGTCCACTGCTGTTCATAGCACACAGCAGTTAGTAGGTTCAGGTCACTTTTTAACTTGTGTAAGGAATTCTCCTTTTCTGAAATAATTAATGAGGCACAAGAATTAATACAAATCTCTGTTTGAGTGAGTGGGCTGAAACCCAGCTCTTCTTTTGACATGGGTGGCAGAGGAGTGTTTCTACAGAAGTAAATGTGTTTTGACCAGGGAAGATAAATTAATTGCAATGTGTCTGCTACGTAAATGTTTTTAAAATATTAATAAGAAAAAAGTGAGCAAAGGGAAGAGGCTAGAAATAGAGCAGCATCTCTATTTCTGTGCTTGCAGAAGGGACTGCAGCTTGCCCCGTGCCCTGGCAGCGCCTTGCCTACTGATCAGGAGAGACTGAGGAACTGACCAGCTGGAAACTGTTGTCCTTTCCTCCAGCTCCTTCCACTTCCAGCAGCTCTTTTCTCTCCAGGAGCGGGGAGCCAAAAGCACACCCTTGCTGGTGTGCGGAAAGAAAGCCACTTCCCTGGCACCTTGGGTATTGTGTCTGGCAGAAGCCCATTCAGGGCCAGCCGTTCGCAGAGTGGCTCCGTGTGTTCCTGCTGGCAGAAGGAGAGAGGGGCTGCTGCCCTCCTGTCAGGGTGGGCTGTGGGCAGAGGGCACACACAGCATGGCTAGCAGCCCCCTGCCCGAGGTACATACCCTGCCCCGGCACAGAGGCCAAAGGGAGTGGGCTGGCAGCCTCTAGAAGTTAAACAGGGAGATTTTTCATTCGCAGGGGCTGTTCCAGCAGTTCCTGGTGTTGATAATGACGAATGGTGTGTAGCAAAGGGCTGCACAGCTCAGGGAAAGTTCTTAGAATGTGGCTTTTCTGCTGTAGCGCATCAGGACTAACAACCCAACTTCTTCTGACAGCAGGTGATGGGATAGGAGGCAAACTGGAAGGAAAACTGTTTTCCCAAGCTCCTCACAGAAAGCATGCAAGGCACCAGGGTTTTTGCTTGTCGGTCATATAGTTTGCTTTAAAAGATGAGGATCTGAGTTTATAGTAACAATAACATTAGTCAGATTTTAGCCAACTAGAAGGGTAGACGTGACCATTTAATGTGCTGGTACATTGGTGTTCAGTCCAGTTCACAGGAGGGAGCAGTATTTTGGGGGGTGGGGTTGGCAGGTGGACAATTACATTCTCTGCCACCTGTCTTGTGCTGGAAGGAATGTTGACCAAGAAGTGTTTTTCCCATTGCTAGGCATCCCCTGTATAACATAAGGCTGTTATTTTATTTACATTTTATTTACTGGCAGTGTTTCCAAGGTTATGAACCTTTGAGCTTTATTAACATCTTTACCTTTTTTCTTTATTCCAAGGTAATAGGTAGAAAATAAAACCTCTCTAGAGATAGCATTGCTGATCTCTTGATTTCCCCTAATATTCTGTAAAGCACTATATCTGCAACTTGAAATCAGCATGCACTACATGATAGTGTTAATTTATTTCAAATGTGTCTAGTTTTTACACATAGCTCACTTTTCACTCATCTTAGGTATGAATATCGGTAAAGGTGGGTATGGGTATGGGAGATACGAGGTGTTTTCACTCGGCTGTTTGTTAATCTCTGACAGGTGATGACGATTGAACATTTGCACTCTTAAAAACTTAAATTTCCTTTTTTTGCACATTTGTACCCCCAGAGTTACTGGTTCTTCCCCCTTTCTGTTTCAAAATTCAGCAAGAAAAGAAAATTAACACTAAATGTCACTTCATAATTGCAGTAATGATCACACAGCTGTGCTTTCCTAGTTGTATAATGCACGTCAGGATCAGTTTAGGAGCTCAGCCTCATTTCCTGCCCAGATGTAATTCTGGTGACCATTATTACAGTAGTAAGGCTCTCCTCATTCATTATGGCCGTGGTCTGAGGGAGGCTGCACGGCATCACGGAGGCCAGCATAGAAGGGTGTTGCAGCTTTGGCTTAGCCGAGTGTAAGGTTTTGCCAGTGCGGGATGTGTATGGATAGAGCGGCTGCAGGCAGCACAGCCGGCTCAAGCACATGTGCCCCTGTGTGTGTAAAAAAAAACCATAACAAGAAATAACTTAGGTGTGCCTTTCTTTCTAATGAAATGTTGTCTTTATTTATGAGTATGTGAAATTCTGAGGAGGAGCTCTTACACTTAAATGAACCTGTGAGCAGCCCATAGAAAAGCAAGTGCCTGCAGCGCTAATAATGAGAACTGACAAGGCGATCCTGCTGTGTTTATTTATGACCTTCTGCCTTTGTTAGCTCTTGTGAGAAATTCCTCTCTAACCATAACAATATTGCTGGAGCTTGGCACTGCACTGAGGAATCCTACGGTGCCCCGAGGCCGCCCACTGGCACGGGTACAGCTCGCAACAGATTGGCACAGTTGTTGAAATTTTCATATGTTTTCCCTTTATTTATTTTTTTTACTTAATTCATGAGGTTGTTTCTTCCTTTGGTAAATTTGTTTGTTCTGACAAGCATCCTTCAGAAGTATTTTGAGACTTTGCAAAGACCAAACTTACTGATTTGCTTTTTTTCCCTCTTTTTTGGTGGTCTATCTAATGAATAATTTTAAGATTGAAATGAGCTGTGGGTTCATAGTTCCATCAGGTAGATCTTCTTATAAATTGTGATATAGGTAGTGGTCTTTTTAAAGAAGGACAGCAGTGTATAAACACTGACCCCATTTGTAGGCTTCAGCGTAGAAGACTGTGAACAGGGAAGTGGGACAGGAACTCAGGCAAAACTGCTGCAAAGCAGCAATGACCTTAGAAGCCATGCAGCAAAACTTTAATAAGGTTAAGAGCCGTGTTCTTCTCAAGCTGTAGCGCTTACAAACCATGTCTTGATACAGATAGCTCTTTTCCCATCTTTCTATCAGATGCACTCCCCAGAAGCCTTCTTGGCCCAGCTGCCTAAGCTGTGTTGCAAAGCTTATACAGGCTTGGAGGATGGAGAATCAGCACCAGGTAGGGCTGCACCTGAAGGTCCGGCAGGGCTGAAGTCTCTGCTTCCTCTTGCAAGGACCAGGAAGCAGCCATTGACTAGAGCTGAAGTTCTTTTGGCTTCTCATGGGGGAAGAGGAGCAGCCAGAGAGGAGAGCAAAGGATCACTGCCTTACAAGATCCTGGGAAACCCTCTTTCAAAGAAGCTTTCAGCTGCAGTTCTTTCTTTTTCCACCACTGTCATTTTACCTGACATGTTTTTTCACACTATTTATGAATACTCTCAGAATTCAACAAGAATACAGATCAATGGGGAAAGGAGTTACCTTTTATTGTATTTACAAATATTTTATATAAGTGGCTTCCAAGTGCACTGCGGCACTGCAGTGGTGCTTGCTGGAGGGAGCTGCAGCAGGGACGTAGCATGGCAGGTGTTGGAGAAGGACAACTGGCACCTCAGGTGAAGGGCTGGGTAAAGCATCATCATCCAGAAAGACAGATGGAGGCACCCAGCCCAGTAAGGCCCCACCAAGTGATCATCCATTGTGGCAGTCACCCTTTTGAGGACCACAATTGCTGTACACTGGACATCCTACCCATGCTTTCTTGGAATTTTTTCAGACCACTTTTATTAGCATTGCAATGAATAGGTAGTTCTGTTCAATACCAACCTCCTCCCTTAAAAGACAAGGAAAATTTTGGAAGAACAACCCGCTACAAGCTTTATCTAAAACATGTCAGGACTCCCTATCCTCTCTATATTAAGAAAAAGCTGCAACATTGAAGCATGCTCAGGCACACAAAGCCCTCAAAATTCCCCATGGATGTTTTTCCTTTGTATGATATATTAATTAAAGAACAGTAGTAGTTGATCTGTTGGGTTTGTTTGGTAGATTGCGTAGTACACAATGTTTAACACTTCCGTAGTGACACGTCCATGCGTCTCTTAATTTACTGGATTTCAGGAGTGCACCTGAAATTATGAACCTTTTGGATAAAGTTTAGTTTAGTTCACTCAGCAATCAAGACATCCCTGGCATTATCTTAGCCTTGAGATACCTCTTCCCATGCCAAAATGGTGCTTAGCAGTAGATGGGGAAGGGTATTGGTCTTTCAGAATTTTTTCTTAATTCCCAGTTGAAATGCTACAAGTTATGCTTCCTACTTGGCTAGTAAAGGCATTATTTCAAAAAGAAACTGAAGCCAACGCTTTTCTGGAATTGCAAAAGCCTTTTGAAATTTATATAGAGATTTCTGAGACTTGAGTTCTACGTAAGTTTGTTAAAGCTGTATCATCTCAAAATACCACATTCCCTGGCCACTTAATTATTTAGCCTGCCCAGCAAGAACTGAATTACTGCAAAGGAATGTGAATTCCATAACTTGGGGTGTTGTGGGAACCTTGTTCTAGCAGGCATGTGTGAGAAACAATCTGAAAGTTTATTTTCTGCTTTTTTACTGTCTTGGATTTCATTTTCCAACCTTTTTCCAGATTACTGGAGAATGTAAATGTGGGAAGGGTTGAGTGAACAGCTCATGAAGAGTAGTTGGTTTTGCTGCTGTGGTCCACAGACCTCAGAAAGAAGTAAGCAGTTTGTGTGTGTGGCTGGGGGTGAGAAGCATAGCAGAAGCAGAGTGATCACAGCCCCGTGTGCTTATGCTCTACTGTTGGTCAGACTACACTCCTGAGTCTCATTGGGTTCAGTAAAAATGAACAAAAAAGGGAACAAGGATGAGAGGTTCTTGCATGAGGATGAGACAATTAGCCTGAAGTGGCAAATTAAGCCGAATTTACCCAAGTAAACCTTGTAACACTCATTTCTGCCTGTTACCCCAGTATAACACTGCATATCCAGTATTTAAAATAATATTTTATTCATTAGTTAATATTGTTCTCTGAGGGTAGTCACTTTTTTCAGTTCCTTGAAAAGGAAGTCTTTATAACTTTTATCAGTCTTTTTGATGTATACATTTTTCTCCTCCTTTCTGCTTCTGATTCAAGAGTAAGAGATGGAAAGTTAACAGAGCACCTGTCTTTTTGAAGTTTAAGATGTGTCTGGGGCTTATTTACCATCTCATTGAATTGTGGTATTTGGTTACAGGGTGTTGTGGGAGAGAGAAGAAAGAGACGCAGTATGATGCATGCACAAGCCCTAAGCTAATGAAAAACTATGTTTTGTAGATCCTTATTCCCACGGTAACCTGCTGGGACAGACTTTTTTATCAATCCATAACTCTACAAAGGGCATTAATATGAAAAAAAAGAAAAAAGGCAAGTGCTGTAGATCAAGAGTTTTTAAACCTTGGGCATACAGGTATGTAGGTTCAATCAGTTGTTTAAGCCCTTTATCATGCTCCTGCATAGGTGGCCTTAGGCTGTCAGAACAGGTCATTTGTTATCAGCTTGCCTAATTTACTGTGGCATGACAGTATCTGCTTTCAGTGATCAGTGGGCAGTTGGTTTTTGGACCAGCACTTTCTCTATTCTCTCAGCGGCAGTCTCCAAATCAGATAGTGTTGTAGGTCCAAGCTTACAAAGGCAGTTAATGTCTTCTGGGTGCCATGTGGGAAAGCCTGAGAAGCACATGTAGAAAGATGTCAATTAATAGTTGCAAAATAGGTGTGTTGTGACTCAGGGTATGTCTGTAGTCAACAGTAAGGTGCCTTCAGCCACATGAGGTTGTGTGGTCATGTTCAAAGGGCTTCTCCTACGTGAGGTTCCCTGTACAGACCTATTGAGAATGTCTGCACTGCAGTCTTGTGGGTGTAGTGCAGGTGAGGCATGGTGTGAATTTTACCACATTACATGAAGTTTTGTTTGTTCCTTTTTGCTGGAGCCACACCTGCACAATATCAGGTTTTCAAATATATAGTCTCAAAGACAGATGGTCTGTGGTGAAACTCATGTGCTGCAAGTTTCCAAAGGTATGATAAGCCAGAGTAAATGGAATAAAGGGAGTAAGCAATACTTTCTAATGTGCATTGCTGCTGCTCTGGCTGAAATGTTTGGTCTCTTTCAGATCTACTGACCCGTATGTTCTGTTAATAATGTCTAGTTCTTTCTCATATGCCTTTGCTCAAATCCGTGTTTGTCTTTCTTGTGATTTGGTATTCCTTCCTTTCTTAGCCTGATTTCTTTCTACATCAGCTGTGAAAGTAGAGCAAGCAGGTAATGGGAGGAGGACTAGCAGCCACATGGTGTTCTCCCTATGGCATTTTGATGCTGAATTCAGTATGGCCAGAAGCCAGGAGACTAGTCTGGGCTGGGTTGGTCACTCAGTGTCCATTCAGGTTAAAAATCAAGACGGCATCACCAAGCTTGCTGCATAGAGGGAGAAGGATGATGATCGCCAAAAGAACAAGCTCCAGAGAGCTTGAAAGATTTTGGATCAGTACATGTTTTGCTTAATTCAGCTTCCTCTGTTTTATCCTGCCAGTTTAGTCTGTCTTCTCCCTGTGGAGGCAATTGTAGGCTACATGATCTAGAAAATGGTTGTAATCCAAAGAGATGCAAAAAAGGGAAGTTGTTATGTCTCACCTCACTGTCCTTTATATGAAAAACCCTTCAGGTTTAACAGAAGGGATTTCATGTTTGGGAGTGGTTAAGTTTGGTACTATGCATGGGAAGTAGTATGAATAAACTAAATTTTATTAGATTGCTGTTATGCAAACACAACTTTTCTTTCTTCTTCATAGGGGCCATTTGTTGTGGTTTTCATTGATTTGGTTGTTTTAAAGGTTGATGATTTATTGATGGTAAATGACTGATGCTGTAGCTACAGGAGTTGTTAGCTGGGAATTTTTCTTTGCTACAGTACTGAAGAAACAAATGACTCCTAAGGGCTCATGGCTTTTTTATTTTTAAATTTTATTTCCAGAAATTCTACGTGCTAAGCATTCTGCTTCAGAGATAAACAGGGAAGTTTGTATCTTGAGAGATGCTGTGTTATTGTTTTTCTGTTCTGGAGATATACTGTTTATTTTCAATATTAAAAAGTATCCTTGTCAGACAGGCTGTGTGTCCTACGCTTTACGGTCTTGTTAGACTTTGTCAATTTGCTTTGATGGCACATGGGTCATTAGTGTTTATGGTTTCATACACGGGAGTCAGTGTTTATAAACCAGTGACTTTTTTTTGTGCCGTTGGGTTCCTTGGTGCAGCTGTAGGACTCGGGAGCCAGGGAGCTGCAGACCCGCAGTGAGTGGCACTCGGCACAGGCAGGGAGGAGTGTGGCTGGTGGGGCCTTCATCTGGTGCCGCATCAGTTTTGAATTTCTAGCTGCCCTAAGTTGGTTTTGGTGTAAAGCTCTTGTCTGGACAAGCAAATAAGATCCCATTGTGGATCATTTTAGACACAGAAATGTGATTGTAACCATCTCAGCAACTTCTTTTCACCCCACGTCTGACAGATACAAGTCGTTCTGTTCTTGGACTCCTGTACCCTAGCTCAACAATTTTTATTTTTAGGTAAGTTGTCTTACAAACACAGATCCTTTGCAGTAAAAAAATTACTCTTTCTTTGAATGAACAGTCATTTGCTTAGCAATTAGGTAGTAATCTGTGATTTGAATCTGTTTTTCCAAGTCAGCTTTTTGTAGGTAATTTCTTGAAGACTGCTGTAATTCCAGAATCTCATAGATTGAAAAGGCATCAGGCAGGGTACTGGCACTACATTGTTTGATAGCACTTCTTCTTGGTTGCTTGAGTGAATACAGGCCTTTTGGGAAAAAGATTTTTGCATCCTCAGGGACTTGCTGTAAAACTTCTCAGAGGAAGTATTTGATACTGATCAGAGAGAGTATTTGCAACACAGTTCAGTAACCAAATTATTTTTGGGAAGCATGTGAGGTCCACAGAATGAAGGGAATGTGTTTCCCCAGCATGTGGTGCTTTGTCACTAAGACACTAGTGTTTTTATCATTTACTTAGGATTCTCTTCCTTTAGAATATTGCATGAATAGTTTATCACATAGAGGTTAAAGCAAAAATCTTGTTAAAAATGCTGAAACATATAGTAAGTGGAATTAAGTAGGATTTCTAGATAACATGAGTATCATAAGAAGTACCTCTGCCTAGCTATTGTCAAAGTTTGTGTTTGTCTTGCAAGTGAAATAAGCCCTCTCCTTACAGTAGCATGTTCTGAGGTAGAGTTGTGCCTGTCAATAGAAATCAAGCTTTTTCCTCAGGGAGGTGTTTGTACTAGAAGTAGTCTTCTCTACTTTTCCTGCTTCAGACTTTGATTTAAGATTCAGAGAATGAACCTTGTTTTCCCACAGAATTAATTTCAGTAAGGCGTGTAAAAGGGATTTTGGCAGAAATGTAATGGCAACCCTGCTGTCTCCTGTTAAACAATTTTTTAAGAATGTGCATTAGATACATTTTTTGCACTTAGATGAGGGTCCTTATGCAGCTGGCGTGGAAGGAAGATACTCACATTGGGGATAGCAGCCTTTGAAAATAAAAGAATTTTCCGCGTGGTCCCTTGTCATTACTGCGCCCGTGCGCTTTTCCGGTTGCGTAGGCGCTGGGAGGCTGTTAGCTCGCTCGCTGCCTCCACAATGTGATCAGCAGGGCCTTTGGAAGACTTTGTGAAACATGCTATTATAGGCTGCTTTGTGATGCAAAGAGGTCTTACAAATATCTTGAAATTTAAACAGAGATATTGTGGGTTTTCCTTTTGTGTGCATATGTGTGTTTGTCAGCCAAATCTTTTGTTCAAAGTTAATCTCAATTACAGAGCATATTGTTCATAATCCCCCATGGCTCCAAAACAATAGCAGAGTGTATGTCTGTTTGAATATATATTTACATACTTACATGTGAAATATGTTTGCTTGTATATATAATTTTGCTTCTAAAGTGGTGATTCGTGTTAAAGAGATGGATATTTCATGCAGGATACTGTCTTTTGAGCAGCATCATCCTTTCCACCAAGGAAATACAGCAGGAAGGCCTGAATGGAATAAGCAGACTTTGATCCTGCAGCCAGACAGTTGATGCAGTTCCCTACGTGTAGCGCTGGGATTCATCCCAAGCACAATGGATAGTAGGGTAGAGTCTGGGGGGTTCAGCTTCTTGGAGACAGAAAGGTTTTGTGTGTCTTTAATTTTAATATCTACAGAATACCTCTGCTTTTCTTCTACTCCCTGAGCATAAAGGAACTGATAGGCAATAGTTGGAAAATTTAAATAAACCTCAGGTTGTATGTGCTCTGCATAATCTTTGCAAGAGAGCCCCAAACTGCAGTAACTTCTTAGAGAACTTAGGCTGTGATTTAGTGGCGTAGGCACTGCGTTAGCAAGGTGCCCCACATTTTCTCCTGCTGATTTCAGAGAAGGAGCTCATCCTTTTTCAACTGTAAGTATTTAGCTAGGGATTCCCTTAAAATCTTGGTTTGTGTTTGCTGAGACATTGCTAAGCAAAGCTTGCAACTGCACAAAGTATTTGCAGTGTAAATTTTTGCTCCTCAGTGAATGCTGTAATCCTGTCACACTCGGTGTGTAAAATTGTAGTGGTATTGCTGAGCTACTGTAGTCTCCCTTTTGCTGTTTGTTGGATCTAGGTGTGTTCCTCGAGTAAGTTAATGTTATTATATTATATATGGGTGTTTGTAGGCGTTTTTTTCCTGTGGTCTCTTTGTAGCTTCAGATTTCCTGGCTCTGGATAAACAGTTTGCTTCCTTCTTGCTCCCCACACTGCAGTAGTAAAATGGTGTGCTGTTTCAAGTGTCTCCCCTGTCACTCTGATAAGATCATGCCACCAGGAAAGCATAACATTATAATCCCAAGCACAATGTGATCCTGTTCATTTCAACTCTTGTTCTTGTCAGACGGACAAGAAAAAAGGTCGTGCATAGGTGGAAGGTGAGGCTAGAACTGAAGATAGTTGAAGATAAAACACTTTGCTAAAAGAGATAAATCCTGCATGCGGACATTTCAGTTTGTAATCAAGGCATTATGTAGAAATGAACTTTGAAAGATGGTTAGGATGTCCTGAATAATACAGGACATAAAGCTGACATAGAGAATGCAGAATTGCAATACAGATTTGTAATGGGAGGGAGGAAGTATTTTGTCCTTCATTTTTTCTTAGATTTGATGTCAGATTTGAAAATGTAGTCCTAACAAACAATAACATAGACAGGAATAATGAGATTGCTCTACAAGAAACAGATCTGTAAGAAGCACAAGACTACTGGTAATTCTAAACTTCCTAGATTTTACTGGAAGAAATGAGTGCTTTCCAGAAAAAGCCTCTGAAACAAGGCAAAATTTAAGGCATGCCTTAGGGTATGGGGACTTCAGGCCCTTAAAAGAATCCCAGCAATTACCTAACCTGCCAACTTTCCAACAAGATAAATGGAAGCACTGTAGCTTGAAGGTGCCTTGGTTTGAATGAGATGCAGTAAGTAAGGTCTCTCTGTTCTTTACAGGCATCATAGATCTGATACTACTTATAAAAGAAGAATAGAGTTGGTGCCCTGCTGACTAAATTGTCCTCTAGAGGAGTATTAGTTACAGAGCTTCTTTGTTAACTAGGCTGTATGCTTAAACCTCTGTGAATTTCTCCTATTAACAGGATTCCTAATAGCTTTACGTGTTGATATGCTAACTAAATTCAAGTGTATCCATGTAATTTACGTATATAATGTGTATGTGTATAGTGTTTTATATATAAATAAATGTTTGTGATGTGGAATATGCACAACTTTGCTGCTGTTCTGTTAAAATGAGGTAAAAGCAAGCATTAAAATGCTGATAATAGGAGAACAGAAAGTTGACTTCTGCTCTTTCTGTCCAGGTGCTTCACATAAAGTCTATATTCTCCTCTTTAATTTCCCAATTAGCTTTTTTAGTTAAGAGAGGCGTTTCTAAAGCCTCTGTATGCTGCAAGTTTCCCAGTTGCTTGCCTGCTCAGGCTTTCCACCTTAGAAGACCAGGTACGGCCTTGAAGTGTATATTAACAAAAAAGAAGAAACAAAATCAAAACACACAACCCACCCCACCCCCCCAAACAAATTAAAAAACCCAAAGTACCCTGTACAGAACAGCTGATATTTCTCATTTTAGCCCACTTGAAGACAATGTAGGAGATTGTGTGGCACAGCCCAGACTTCTAGATAGGTAACAATCTTTTGTGCCTTCCTGAGATCAACCTCCTCCTCGGTTTTCTTCAGGTGTCTGATGAGTGAACACTATTATTGCATCCTCAGCAGATACACTGATTGTGAAGTTCCCCATTCCTGGGAGAAAATCCCAGTGCTTGTGCTGAGCACACATGGGGAGCGCAAGGCCCTGCGGGTGTGCTGCGCCTGCCAGGCTGCTCCCTCAGCCTGCGCTGCGCGAGGGTGGCGTGGCTTCACAATTTAAATAGCCGGTGTCGTGCAAGCTTTTCTCTTCCTTTTCCACCTTGGTGAAGGAGTTTCATCAGGTGGGTGAAGAAATGCCTGGAAAGCAGGCACTCAAGAAAATGCCTGATTCTCATCAGTTCTTCTATTCTTGTGGAAGGCTGGAGAAATTGATGTGACCTGACAGGAAAAGTGAACTTCATCAACTATCCCAAAGTTTTGCCGTAGCCTGTGAACAGCAGATAATTTCATCAAGGACAGTGCTAATTTCTTCATGGCTTTTCCATTATCCTGGCAAATTTGTTTTTTCAAGTACTTTGGTTTGCCAACACAAATGAAAGCTTTACTCCACACAGCCTTTTAAAATCTTTGTTATTTTAAACGTAAACTTGTGTGCTTTCTATCTCTTCTGTCAGTTGTGTGCCTATCTGGTTTTTTTACACAGAATTTATATTCCTTTAGAATAGGCTTTATTCTGCTACATTCAGTTTTCAGAGGTTTATTATATGCTTTTCAGCAGCATTTGTTTTATCAGCACTTCCTGCAGCGTTTGTTACACATGACGACAGCAGCGATTTGATTCCATTTAGAAGAATACCGTATTATGTATGGAAAAGCAGTAATTGCTTACCTGTTTGCCAGATACATTCTACTATGAAAAATAACTAATGTTGCGCTATGCAGTACCAAGCAGTGTTATTTCTTGTTTACATTTTCTACAGTTGATAGTTCCAAAAAAGAAACAACGAAAATAATTTCTTGCCCACTTCATAATTAAATTCCCATTTGTATGGATTTGGAAGTCTACTCTTCAGTGAATGCAGCATCCACATGTAGACTGATGTTTTAGCCTTAATTTTTGCTTTCCGTATGCCTAATGAAATGCGGGTACAATTTCATGCTTGTCAGAAAAAGCAAAATTTAACTGTGGTGAAAGTTGGTCTTGAAGTATTTGTGGGAACTCGTTGGAAATGAGGTCCACAAGATGCCCTGCAGGGAACTGTTGGGTGCTTTGTATTCACTACCCTTACGCACAAGGAGGAATAGTGCATAGCATTCTGTGTGGCTTCTAGGGAGCATTAGCAGTGCTTAAACTGTTAATCCTCCTCTGCCTGTGCCTTGGAAGACTGACCATGTCCCTCTGTAAGGGGAACCTGGCTGTGAGCCTCCCTTGTAATGGATGTAGTCATCACTGGGCAGGGCTCTAAGTACGCCACGTGAGTTTCGTCCATGTTCTGTTACTTCTAAAAAACTTCATTTTTTGTTACGAAAATTAGGCAGCACTGAGGCTTTGCTTCCTGAGCTCTTTGCTCAGGCAGAACCCAGTTCTTTTTGTGCTTTTCAGACAAGAGCTCCTGCTGTCTGTGGTGCAACCACTTGCATGAGCCAAACAAATGAAGTCAGGATCAGCCAAAGTAATGCTCTCTGTCATTCCAGTTATTTCAAGTCTCAGAGGTCATTTAATGACCTGATCTATATTTGAGGTAGCACTGTGCCACTTTTTTGAGTTATAATTTGCAAATAGAAATAGTCACATAGAAACATGCTCCTCATGATGTGCCAATAGCTACAGAAGTACAGCAATATTGGCACCTTTTGGTTTGCATGAGGTTTTTCTGTGATGCTTAGGAGTTAACATTTTTCTTGGCAGTTGGGGAGCATGTGCTTGCTTTGTCACAGCATTTTTGGTTTTTCATATCTGATCTTAAAATTGTTTAAAACCCCTAATTACTCCCACAGATTCAAAGACCGGTATAACTCCTGTGTTACAGCTTGAGGGAATATGTCCAGCAGTTCATAGTTAGAATTCAGATGTGCTGTGACCTACAGAGGAAATTTCTCATTGAAAATGCAGCAGTTACAAGCTGAAATGGAGGAGCTGTTTAGCAGTGTATTCAGGTGAAATTGAAGAGAACCTCTGAGCTGTACATTGGTATTTGATGGAAGTGGAGAAGCAGCAGTCCTTGTTCCTTGGTGGCCAGCAGATACAATGCTGCTGCTGAGGGCAGGACCTCTTCCCATCTCCTTGCTACAAGAGGAAAAAGCTGCAAGGGAGTGTTACAGAGCTGCGTATTTTACACTCTTTTTCTCTCATTGTGGTAATGGTTTAGAGTGAAGTGTATAGGCTGTGATTGTAATGGTAGCAAACCCCAAAATTAAATACTGTGTGAAAGTGAAACTGATGTATCATTTGTGTTAGTTCTAGTATACTCATGCAGAATTTGTGGGATTTATTTTGAAAGCTTGATCCAGATGGAAAAGGTGAAATTCAATGCTGAATGAATTTGGTTCCAATTCATTTGTTGCCCTTGCTTGTTCTTTTTCTCAAAAGAATTAGAGATTAAGCAGAGAATTGGTGCATACCATCCTTGTTTTCTGCCATCATTTAACTACATGTTAAAGACAACCTGTCAGTTATCTGCTGCAATAAGTAAACAAATGGATCTATTGCCTTGCCAGCTCCTGAGTCCTGTGGCCTGAGTATTCGTGCAAGCACTTATGTTCATTTTTCCTTTTTCCTCAGGATTTATCTGGATCCATTGATGACTTGCCGACTGGAACTGAAGCAACCCTCAGCTCAGCTGTTAGCGCGTCAGGCTCTACAAGCAGCCAAGGGGAGCAGAGCAACCCTGCACAGTCTCCGTTTTCCCCTCATGCTTCTCCACATCTCTCTGGCATCCCTGGGGGCCCATCGCCTTCCCCTGTAGGCTCACCTGTTGGAAGCAACCAGTCGAGATCTGGTCCCATTTCTCCAGCGAGTATTCCAGGTAAGTTTGTTCTAACAAACAAAATTAAACCAATTGGTAGGTTTGTTAAACACATAAATAAATACACCCATATTCCGAACTAATTTATTTTCTGAGAATCCTGCATTTTCAGGGCCTTTTTCTGAAAAAAATGCATGCTTAGAGCAGAAGTAAATTCAATCTAAACTTCAGCTGCCAAGCCCTCAGAATGCTCAAAATGCTGAACTTGACTCCACATAGGTGTTTGATAAATGTCTTTATCACTAACCAATGCGAATACTTAATTGTAGTTTTTGTATTTGGTTTGTGTGTTAGTTGTCACATACTTCTCTCAATTATTTACAGTACTTTTTTTGTTCTAACTGTGTATTTTTGTTGAGTTTGTCTCTTGGGCTTGAATGGTGGTTAAAGACCTGCAGGATGAGCCAGAGATTTTCCAACTCTCTATTGTGACAATGTAATTTTGGATATGAATACAGAATATTGTATGAGATATTTCTTAATATTTGCAAAGATCAGCAAGTTACTAGGGATTCAGCCCCACCAGTAGTAATTGGAATACCAGTGGAAGGCTTGCCGCTCACTCTCTTGTGCAGTTTAGAGTATGACACACAGTCATGTATATTCAGAAATTTGTGGAAATCTGTTAAGATAGCCAGAAGAAAAAATGGCATACATTATTTTCAGTTCTTACCTTACCCTATCCCCACCCATCTGGCATTTTACTTACTCAATGGGGTCCGGCAGCAATTTGTATTTAGTATTTCAGGTGAGTTTATTCTCTTTCTGATGCTCAAGTTTTATTATTATCTTCTGACATTTTGAATACTAGGGGAATTCCTAAGAGTAGGAGAGTGCTGGTATTACCCTAGGGATAACATCAGTTGCTGGCAAAAGCACAAAATAATAAACATGGAGCTCAGTTAAAAGAAACAAAAGCAGAGGTTCCTTTTTGTTAGGTGATTTGAGTGTTGCTGTAAAGCAAATGCTGGTTACAATTCAGAGGGCAGCCTGTGTTTCGGTATTTGATGCAAAGGTATCTGTGTAAAATGTTCCTGCCTGTTTGTCTGCAGAGGTTAAACTAGATAAGCAGAGGGAAGTATGCTCAGTGCACACAGGAATGTTTAGTACTAAACGTTGCCTGAGCATGTTGAGCCCTGATGCTGTGTGCATGCCCTGCAGTTATTTGTTCCCTCTCCAGCCACTCTGACTGGCAGCACATGCTCAGGTGGAGCAGGAATAGTGGGGACAGAGTATTTGCATTGTATGCAGTGTGGTAGCTTTGTATTTCCAAGGCAGTTTCCCAGTATTTGGTGTAGAGACCCATGTCTGTTGTTGAGTGAAGCCAGATAGTCCACCTGGCTGAAAAGGTAACATTTTGCCACAGTCAGATTCAGGCGAGTAAATGGATTGGCATTTTAGCAGCTTGATTGCTGAATAGGGAAAATATGTTGTGACCCTGAAAATAGCTTTATTGTAGCCATGATATGTAAGGATGAGCATAAGTGTGTAGGGGGAGTGTAATAACTTTTATGAAACCCACCTTATCACTATGGGGTAAAAATAGAAGGGATATGAGCTCAGAGGTCAGGGTCAGAGTCACTTCATTGCTTCAGGTGAGCCCCAAAAGCTCATTTTTATAATTCACCTAGTGAAAAGCATTGTCTCTACATACTAACTGTGCCACCATTTTGCACGGTGGCTTTCTGGTCTGCTGCAGTAACACAAAAGCAATTCTTTCTCAGGAAGGATTTTTATGAATGGTGCTAAATCAAAATCATCCTCCACTGTTTCCCTGTCATGGACAAGCTTCTGGTCTCTGCAGCGCTTGCTAAAGGTGAACTCCCAGGCTTGAGCTAAGGCAGCGGTCTCCGGAGGGCAGCCGGGCAGCTGCGGTAGCATTGCCGCTGCTGCTGCTGCTGCTTCTTTCTCAAGCTACAAAAAACAGGAGCAAGGCTGCTATTTAAATCCCCGTGATAGAGGGATGCTGCAGGGTGCTGGGGCTTTCAAGCCTTATGAATTAGACTGTGTTTTCACCTAAGTGTGTTCGCACCATTGTTCTTCATTACAAGGACTTCGGTAGCTTTTATCATCAGCTGCATTCGTGAGACACTAAGAAAAAGTAACACAGAGCTTGTTTGCATTTCTGTGGCTGTTTGCAGCAGTCAGGTTGTAGACGTTTTTAAACATAGATTGTGTAGTACAGCACCTTGCCTTTAATAATTTTGTTCTCTGCTATTTCCTTCTGTGTTCTAACCCTACCCTTGTTTGTTCTGACCTCATTCCTCTCCTATTACCTCCTGCAATGTTGTGCCACAGTTTCTCAATGTGACATAGATTGGCTCTTTCAATCATTCTCTCTCCAGCAAGTCATTGTAAAATGAGCAGCTGTTGTGTTGCTGATAGCTATGTCTAGGGAAAGCCAAAATGTTGCAGGGGGTTCTTGGTGGGAAGACCATTAAAATAAAGGTGTTGCTTTCCCAGGGTTTACTGAAAGAGAAGCATCCTTTTCCCAATGGCTCCTTCCTTGCAACAAAATTGAAAACTAATTTAACATCAAAAGGGCAGACAAACAAACAGCCCCCTATTAAACCTCCCAAATGGCTGATTCTCTTCCACTGCCTGTTTGAGCTGTCTCCGCACCCCTCCGTAAGCCTGCCACCCCGCATTGCTTTCTGCTGCACGCCACGAATTTCACAGAACAGCCTGGCACAGGCAGCACTGACATTGGCACGTCCCTAGCTCAGTGGGCATTTCCTTCCTGTGCTCTCTGAAATACTGGATGGATATTTTGTGTGGTAAGTGGCACATGCATATACAGCCTTTGTTTCCATTCACATTACCAGAATAGACCAGGGAGATTAACTCCTAAGAGCAGAAAAAGCAACTTGGATGGATTTTGTTCAGAAAGGTAGTTTTCTCTCAAAATCAGAAGACTTCTTGTTCAGATGTATGTTCATTACAGGGCTGAAATCCTACTCTTCTATGAATTCTACTGATTCAAAATGACATTATGATTTCCTATTAAGTAGATCATTATTCTGTTTTGCCAGAAATCCTGATCTCTTTATTTTGTAGCCATCTTTATAATTAGGGTACATATTCTTCCAAAGAATGAGATGTGATGCCCTGCACTGCTTTGGGTCTTGAACTGTGCCTGATTCAACCCTAAACCATTAGTGGAAGCTGACACAGCACATATCAAAACGCACTGCTGTTGCCAGAAGATTTAGTGGCTGTTAATTTCACTTTCCTCTTTTTTTCCCCCCCTTTCCTTCCTGTTCTAACAATTCCAGTTGACTAACAAAGCAAAAATGTAAATAAGCTAAGCTCCCCTTTCTCCCCCCATCCCCAATTTTGATCTCACTGGCCAAAGGCTTTTGTCAGCTCTTTCTCCCTTGCGGTGTAAGCAGCAAATTTTTTTTAATATTAAGAGTTCTGTGAAAGATTGCTGATAGGTCAGGAATCCCTTAACCCATGATGGACAAGCAGATTTTGTACAAGTTAACAGATTCTATTATTTTTAACCCCCTACAGCAATTTTTATCTATATAGAAGAGTAAGGTATGCTATGCTAATAATGAGTAGCAAATGCTGCCTTTAGAAATACGTAATTTTTTTTCACATGGATCAGTATTTCGACTTCTGCCTGCATAAATCAGTATTTTGACTTGTGCTTTTAAGACATTCCATGTACTTTCTGAAGAAAGAAGTTTGTTTTCACTCTGTTAAGCATCAACTACATTGTTGTTTTTATTACAATTGTTGTCTTCTTTCACTGAGGAGCTTTGGATACAGATGAATTTACGATTTTCAGAAAGAAATCCATTTGTGGATACTCTGGCTTAGGAGTGCTACTGCCAGTCTTCTTAATTTATGCTAACCAGTCAGTATCCCCCCCTGATTAAAAATACCCCAAATTTTAATTGTGATAATTATGTGAATCAATGGATGTAATCCATTCAGTGTTAAACTCTACTCTCTGCAAACCTGGAGGTTTCCACACCTGTATTGATCAGCTAGCTGGCTTAAATTCCAGGATCCATCAGAATTACAGCATTACAGTCAGCACTCTGGGCAAAAAAGAGAAGCAAGAGGGAAATGGGATACCCATTTGGAACAGTAACAGGATATCTTGTCTAGGTGTGCATGTTAGTCAATGTGTATGTGACTAAAATGCTGCAAGAAGAAAAACACTAGCAGTAGTCTATCATAATCCAAAGGGACATTGCACTGCAAGAATGAATAGGAAGGATGCTTTCTTTCATGCCTTATAAAAGAGAAGCCTACCAGTTGAACCAGTTTCCAGAAGATACTACAGGAAAACAATAGTTTTACTGTAGATCTTGATTTGAAAAAGAGTTTGGAAAAATCATTTCCTTGGGATTGAGCTATTCTACATACTTACCCTGTGAACCGCCACCGTTTGTATGTTATATGGCATGGACCTCTTTTAAACATTATTTGAGGGACAGAAGACTACCATATGAAAGTGATAAACACTGTTTAATGTCTTTGTAGGTGACATGGACAGTGGGATCGAGTGCACCCCCAGTGAGTTTGCTGATGACACAAAGCTGTGCAGTTGACAGAGGGAAGGGATGACATCCACAG
>VYZR01106980.1:13626-78778 GCA_013400675.1 Oxylabes madagascariensis
TCTGTGTTCAAAGAGTGGTGGCATAAAGGAGGCACCATTTAACTTTAGTTGTGATTTGTGTAGGGAACTTTGAGGATTCCTCACACAGAGAAGATAACTTGGGTTGGTAAATGCAGACAGAATTATACCTGTCATTATAAAAGAAAATTATAAATACAATAAGTGTTTATCAGCAAATGTGCTGGCATCTTTAGGGCTTGTAATGAGGGAGAATTTTTAAAATGTGACATCTTTGAATGCAGTGCTGTAATGCAGTGGTTAGTTAACAAACCCCCACTGTCACTGCCTCCTGCACAGACTCAGTGATCACACAATGCTGGAGATGAACATATCAAACACACTCGAGAGGATTTGGAACAGAGGCTTTGATTCTTCTTCATCTTGTGGCCATTTAGTACCAGTCTAAGCCCCTCAGAATCAGGACAGCTCAAACTCCTGTGTGCACATCCTCCCTGGCACGATGCTGGATGCTTCCCTGATTATTTACAGTCGGTTGTGGCACAGGCATTTCATTACCCTGAGAGATGCACAGAGCCCCTCAGATACAACTGTGCACATTTAACAGGTTCAAATCATTTTCCCTTGAGGTTAACATAATGATTCCTGCTGATTTCAATGAGCGCTGGGCAGGGCCGTTAGTGCAGCTTTCACCCCACATGTTTTAAAATGAACATTTCTTGCCACTATTTTCAGGTTTATTGTAGCTTCCTTCTGCCTCAGGCAAGGAAAAACAACAGGACACAATGACAGCACATTATATTGGAAGTAGCATGATAAATTCTAAATAGATATAATTAGCATGTGACCCCGAAGAGACCTTCCTATAATTAATATTGAAATATGGTGCATGCATTATATAGGAAAACATATTGTGTATTCAGAGGGGAGCCTTTGGAGAATGGAGGGCTGTCTGTAATGGCTTGTCATTTTTTCATTTTAATCAGAATTGAAATTTCTGCACTTGAAGAAATAGAGAACGATCATTAAAAAACACTTGGACTTTAGAAAGACACCACCTGCTTCATTTTCCTCTTTTTTTTTATTGTGACAGTGCTGAAAAAAAAAAAAACAACTTAAANACTTTTAAAAAAAGTGAGGTAGAGATATGTAAATGTCATTTCACATTTGTATCTTGAGAGTCTTACTTCTAGGAGTCAGGCTACTCTCAGGCACCACCTAAATACTGAGAGGTGTGCTTAGAAAAGTCCTCATGCAGAGAACAGAAAGGCACAGATGGTGAAAGGACNATCTTCAGCTGGGGAAATGTGCACTAATGGGGAAACAGACCTCTGAGGAGTGAGCAGACTGACAAGCTGTTCAGGAGCAGGAGGCTTTTCAGCAAATAATATTCACTCCTCTAGTAGTTTTTGGTAGATTATGTCATATCTACAAGTCCATACTTATTCCAATCCAGCAAAGTGAATGAGGAACAGATACATAATGAGCAGCCATGAAAAAGGGAAAGAACATCTCAGATATAAGGTGAAGATTAAGAGGGCAAAGCCACCAGTGTCTGAGTGACATTCAGTTCCTATCACACAGCAGCCCATTACAGCCTGTTTATACCAGAAGGAAACAAATATAAAAGTTAGTCCTTTAAATTTCACATTAAATGCAGGGAGTTCAAGGGAACTGAAAGACTTCATTATGGGATCTGATACCACGCTTTGTATTTTGCTGGGTTCTATTTTAAGTAAACTGAGTAATTTTTGTGGGTTTTAAAAAGACTTCATATCAAATATTTAATTAACATTCATTCTGCAACTTTGGAAGCTGAAGCTTTGGATCCAGGATATAATTTTTTATCAGACTGAATAAATATAAAACAGATGTTAAGCAGAGGCAATAAATTTCATCTTAATTGTAACTCTAGAGATGACTTTCATCACCAAAACACTTTTTTTTCCCCTCTGTAGCTTTAATTCTCAGCTCTGTAATTGCCAGTGCACTGTCCAGTTGTATTTTCCCTTCTATTAGTTCTTCCAGTTACATTTTTGCCCTAAGATAAATGTGCATGCACAGTCACACTGTCGAGCAGTGGACTTTACAGACAGACTTAGTAGCTTAGTAGCTGCAAATTCAACATTTTGGGTTTTGTGGCAGCTCTGTCTGATGAGGTTGTTGCCACAGAAGGTATCTGGCATTCCTGTCCTGTAAATCTCCCACGTGTGACTGTACAACAGACTAAGGGATGGCTGGTGTCTGCAGGCAGCCTGCCTCGCTTTGTGACCTCGCTAGAATTCCTCCGTTAAATGAAGTTTGATTTGAAGCAGAGCTGAAGAGAAGTTCTGGAAGACAAGCCCAGATTGCAGTGGGAAGTGCTGTCAGTCAGTTACAGTCTGGCACTTCTCTCCGAGCTGCTGCCTGGGACTGATGTGTCTCTGGGTTTTGAACCATTGCCCAGTGTAAAACTGAGCTTTCCAACGGGAGTTCATTGCAGGCAGCGTAAAACACTCACAGAACTGGCACAATTGGGCCTAATTATTTGTTTTACCATGTGTTCTGAATATTTTCTTCAGTTAATAATTATTCTCCGTTGTTCTCGCCCTTTGCTAAGTAGTTGTTTAACATTGTGGTTGAAAACAATGGAATTCTTTTCTTACTGTGCTTTCCAACCAATTAGTTCTGGGCAATGGGGCTGCCCATGAAAACTTGACGTTGTCTCATGGCCAGAAGAAATTAAAAAAAAAAAAAAAATAAAGCAAACCGAGGCTATTGTAGAGGAAATTATAGATTTCTGCACAATATTGCTCAGTATTTCTGCCTCTTGGCAAGGAAAGCCTTGGATGAGCATCATAGAAAAAAGCTGAACTGTCTTGTGTGTGTTTTATTTACATTAAAGGCTTTTAGAATGAATCTGGTACGGATTTAAAAGAATGCAGAAGAGGTTACAAACAGAGATTTAGGTGGGGGGAAAGGGATGGTGGGAAGGTTCATAGTGCTGGTCATAATGATAATTGAACTTGAATTAATTGAGCATTCAAGCTGCTTGAATCTCCTCATTTCCATGCTGTTCGTTATATGAAAATCATACGACAAAATGCGATTTTCTTTTTTAATTGCTGCCGAATGTTTGATTAGCTTTGTTTCCAGGCCTGTGCTGTTGTTTTTCAGTGCTGACAGCAAACAGTTCATCTCTGGAATACCCTGCACCACGGGGACCCTCAGACCCCAGCAAACACAGCCATGAAGGGGAAGGTTTCCTGGGCCAGTGTCTGACCCACAGTCACAATTTTTTATGATGCTTTGATAAGCAATTAAGCAAAGAACATTCTATTTCAATCCAGTCCTATTGAAATCTACAGAAACGTCCAACTGGGGGACTGAACTGGACTATTCCTGAAGACCACCAAGATTCTATCATTCCCTTCTTCATTCCAAACAAACAGTCATTGCAGGTCATTGACAAAATGCATTTTTGAGCTAAAAGTGCACTGGCCTCTCAGTTTCCCTGATTTTCCAAGCCATTTAAAACGTCCACTCACTTTCCTTGTTCTGTTGTTAAATAATAAGCACCAAATAAGAATCCCTGTCAGTCAATATTGCAAGTGGGTTTATTTTGCCTTTTTCAAGCAGTGAATACCATTTTTAAGTTGTTACAAGGTACTAGTTGTATACAAAATAATGTTTCTGATGGTGAAATTGCCAGTTAAACGTTGTAATTCCTTCATTGACTGTCAGACCTGTCATGCTGCAGAAAGGTAGGTCAGTTGAATTGATTATTAATGGATCTATTCAAAAATAAGCATTTGGGGTTTCCCTTCCCCCCAAAAATATACTGGCTACATCATTTATCTGTGGAAATGAGTAATGTCTTTATCTTTTTTAGCCAATTAATAAACCGTGATCCCTAGAATAGTAATTTCAGGATCATGCCATTATTTGCTAATTCTTCATTTCTTCATTTCTTAAGAAAATATTAAAATTGCAGCTGGCCACAGCAGGACAGGCCCATGCATCATTGAAGAAACCAGTAATTTATGAGGCTTTTGGAACTCCATATTAACATTCCAGGCTGTAATGAAGTTTCATATTGAACAAGGTCAGGCCTGATTGTATGATTAAATAATTTGAAAATGTTATTAAAAGTTTGCATTTCTCTTCAGCTTTTCAGAACGAGTGTTTTACTTTGGGGCACTCCATCAATCAAACCCACAGAGGCTCTGCTGGGCCGTGTTCATTCCATCAACTATTTAGACATGCAGTGATCGGGTTAAACAAGAAGCAGAGGGGTTCTGAAGTCTTCACAAGTGGTTGTTTTTCTTCTTTTCCTTTTAAGCTGTGTAGCCCTGATTTCCAATGCCTGAGATGTTTTGGTTTCTGGAAATTCTTTTCTCAGGCGATTTTCTGTAAACAAGAGAAATGTTTTTGTAACTGTACCTATGTTTATCCATTCTTTCTCACAGGAGAGGTTTCTTGATGAACATCTGTTTTAACCAATGTGATTGAAGAGGTTTGCCTTTGTTTCACCAATCAAATTAGTCTGTGTAAAAGAGTATGAAAGAGAGACACATCTCAAAAATAAAGAGTCATTTATTTCTAGCCTTCTGAAAGATCTCGGAGTCTGTGTCGTTGTTTGGTGTACAACAGAAATACAGAGGGGTTCTAAAGCTTTCACAAGTGGTTGTTTTTCTTCTTTTCCTCCTAAGCTGGAAATGAGATCTGTGTCAGTTGTTGTGGCCAGGTCTTTGCCATGCCTGGCCCATCGCTCTGGGAAAGCTCCTCACACACCTCAACCCAGTGTGCGCAACTTTTGAGCAGTTATTCTTCTTCTGTTGTGCTTCCAATTAATCTTCCATTTTTCCCAAGCCCTCAGGGGACAGAGCTGTGGGCCTGGAGCACATCAGGAGCAGCATCCAGCCCTTCGGAATCTGATGGATTTCTCCTGACGCCACCTCACAGCCCCTGCTCGCACAGGGAGAAGGAGACACTGAGCTGAGAGGACAGAGCTGAGATGTTTCTGAGCTTCTGGGAGACAGGGGCTGGTTAAACTCAGCTCTCCTAAATCCCTGAACCGAATCAATGTTTTGGGAAACGTGTAGAAATCTTTAGCATATTAATGAAGTGATGTTTGGTAATGGATGACAGCTCCAAGTAGGGGGTTTGAGCACAGGATGGGGCTTTTTCTCCTGGGATTTAAACATTAGTCTCCATAGCCCCTTAAACACAAACCAGGGGACAACACATTAATACTTTATGTACTTTTAATTGACTAGGACTGTTATTGAGTTTGCTCTTTGCAAACCCCCATTAATATCCACGTTTCTTGTTTGGAAATCTGTAATACTGAATCCTTCTGCAAAATTACTCTAAGCCATCTTTCATCCTGCTACTTAGCAAGGACCTTTGGTCCTTGTTTCTCGCCTCTTTTCCGCAACTCTAGCACTTGTCAGTTTGTATTATATACGCCTGTAAACAGCAGAAAATTAAAAAAGATATTATCCAGGTAGAAGGTCGTGGAAGTTTTAAAATGCAGGCTTTGAATAATCCCAAATTATAATTGCAGTGTTAAACTTGGTGTGTGTCTATAAATGTATAGTTGTATAATGCATATACACGTTATACATTTATTTATATGAATATATGCATATATACAAACCTTGTAAACATTTCCTTCCGTTGTTGGAGCAAGGCAGAAGATTTACCACTGATAACAGCAGTGATGGATGATGGCAAGAGGAAAAACACTAAAATCAATTGTCATGTATGTTTTGCTCTTTGAATTTGCTTTCTTTTGCTTTGATGGTAGAGCTGACCATCCTCCTGGAGACCTCCAAGCACCTAAAGAGGAAAGAGATCCTGAAGTGAATGCTATTGTTTGAGTCAACCCCGCAGACAAGAAGAAGGATGGGGAGGCTGCATGTAAAAAATAGAGCAGCTCTGGATTTTCCCAGAAAACTTGTCAAGAAAAGAAAAAAAATCTTCACTGCTGGTATTTTTGCACTACATATTCAGCATTCACAACAAACTCATAATGCCAAGAAACAGGGAGTGCACCCTGGGTGAGGTGAGATGTGGAGTGCTGGCTGGATCCCTCTTTGCTCCCCTCTCCTTGGGAAGGCGATGAAGGTTCAAAGGAGCACTTGGACAGGGATTCCTCGGGCATAATTGAATTTTCCACGTCTGCAATCCACCTTGTGATACACAGGGAGCAGGCAGGGAGTGCCTGCAGAGTTCAGCAGTACAGAGTCAGCAGGATGGCTCCAGCTGCTGGCTTCCAGCTGCTCTGGCTCTCCTCACACCCCAAAAACCGCGTCCCCAAATCCCAAGGGAAGCACCCGTGGCGTGACACGCCGGGCACGGCCGAGGTGGACTGGCTGCACTTTGGGATCTACAAGTTTTGCTCTCCTTTTAACAGTCTGAACTGCAAAATAATAAATGTGCATTTGCAGAGCGTTATCTGCAGGCCTTGCCAGAGATATGTCATCTGATTATGCATGTAGGTAGCATTTAACATAATCTGCCCTGACACATTCATGAGATAAGACAAAAATAGTGTTTTATCACCGTGCAGTAGCAGCCTCTTATCAAACTCCAAAGTCTTAATTAGGGATTTCTCTCCAGGTCCCCACTTGCCTGATGACCATATAAATGTCTCAATTAGATAATTAATACAGGCCATAATGCATGATAGTATACAGCAATTTAAAGCCCTAGGCAGGGAGTTCAACACAAATATTTCCCTTTTATATTGCTGGGAATTCAGCTGGATATGTACATGTAGAAGTTCCTCTTACAATATTGATCCTACTCTTTAAATTCTTTATAGTTTCTGCGAGGAAATGCTATTGTCTCCATTCTTCACAAACTCTGAGAGTTGAGAGGATATCGGGTTGTTTATGATACTTGGCATAAATGACATTTTGTATTTTATTTCAAATTGTAATCAATATTTGCTCTGTAGTTTGCAGGATAATGTACAAGATGTGCACATTATGTGGGGGGAAAACTACCCAGTGCATCATTTATATTCCAAATATATTATCCCTAATTTTCCTTAATAGAAAGCTTCTTGTAGGTTTAAAACTGGGGTTTTGAAGTTCCTTATCCACTTCTACCACTGTAGGAATTATGACTAATATTTGAACAAGTTTTTAGTGAATCTGACTAACACTGAGAAATCTGTCTCTAAGCAATACAAAGCCACATTTTCATATTTTTCCCTTGATTTTTTCTTTAAATGTAAGTAGTTGTATTTGTTTTTTCCAAATTATTTCTGGGGATAAAACAGTCCATGACAGGGTTCAGAGTGTGTGTGACTCTTGTCTCCAAAATGAGGACATTCAAACTTGAACCTCCTTCCTGATGCAGCCAGGAACAAATGGGAAAAAAATTTAGATTAATTTCCCAGTAAGAGGCAGCTGGATAGGTGGGATCCTCATTTTGGAAGACCTCCATGCTTGCTCCTGGAATTGTGGAGCAGTGTCTGACCCAGGCTGTGCATAAACAGGACAAAAGGAGATGAAAATCGAACATTTTCTCTCTTTGAATCTCACATGGTCAGAAAGGTGATGTCAGAAACCAGAGTTAATTGTACACAGCAAGATCTGAGGCCAAATTTACAGGCAACAGAAATATAAAGATAAAAGGTATCAGAAAGTCAGCTGAGAATTTGAAATTCAGGTGAAGAACTGAGGTCGCTGCTACTGAATTTGTGGTATTTTCTTGTAGATAAACAGTAAGATATCTGCTGTTCAGAAAGTTTGTTTACAGTTGGATTTATTCTGAAGAAAAAGTCTGTTAAAAGTAAAAGAAAGAAGTGCACGAACAGTGGGAAAGGCAGAGAGACAACCCAGCCAGACTGATGCCACCACACAGAGCTGGCCTTGGCAAAGTGGATTTCAACACTTGGAAAATATTATAACAAATTGTGAAATTCTTACATCACAAGAAAGATATTAACCTTGACATACACTGATTAAATCTTGGAAAACCTGAGGAGGATTGCAGAGAGGCCACGATTTCTGGTGGTGAAGCTACAGCTCAACTCAAAAACTTTCCAGAGAAACTGTAGACCACTATAAATTTATTTCTAAATATGTAAATGCATGCCTACAAAATGTAAATGTCAGAAGAACCACACTGTTTCTGGACTTGCACCTGACCTTGTTCATGGCATTTGAATTTTGCATTTCTGCTGCTGTCTCTAGAGGATATTTGGGAGAGCTACTGTTCCTTGCCATTGTTTGGAACTCAGAAATTATTCTATAATATAAATAACTCATACAAAGTCACTTTGAGTACTTCGGCCACTTCCCCTAAAATTGAAAATGGTTCCTTCTTCTCTTAAGAGATTACTTATTTTACAGCTGTTATACTCATTTCTATCAGGTTTTCTGGTATAAAGCTGATTTACCTGTGGTAGTTCTTTCTCTCCTGAGAAATTCACATTTGTCTCTAACATCTGTCTCAACTCCATCCAAAAAGGGAGGGGAAGAGGTCACATGACATCAATTTTATGGATATTGTTGCATTTCTATCAATAAATCATTTGGTTTTTTCAGGAAGAACCTGCAACCTCTACCTCAGTATTTTCCTGAAGCAGAGCTAATGCACAGGAGCTAAAAATAATCTCACGGAAAAAAATGAAAAAACATACAGAAGTCAATGCTGTGAGTTAACACTGACATATTTTTACCAGAAAAAGACCAAAGAATCAGCAAAGCATCAGCTTGTTTCAGCAAAATTTATAGTAGTAATCAGTTCCTGTACAGCTTTGATACCCTTTCGGTTTTTGATTCTTGATTTAAAGCACTTCTCAGGGAATGTTGTGAATAAACGAGCACCCTGCACACAAATACAGTTCACAAAAGGCACTAATCCTCTCCCCAAAAGTTCCACCTCCTTTTTTGAAGGACTCCGCTCAGCAGAGCAGCTCACATGGGCAGATATTCATTGGGTTTCAGTGTGAGGCAATGTTTTAGGGTCCTCAGATCTGCTAAAAAGTGCTGACCCCCAGGCTGGGCCGGGCCTGGCTGCAGACACACCACCCCTGACGGGTGTGTAAATACAGGGCACTGAACTGCTCCCTCAGGAGCTGATAAATCCACCAGCAAACCCTGTGGGGTCCAAGAACCTGCACGTTCACTGACCAACCCTTCCTCTCCATCCTTCGTTTTGTAGGACAGACCCACGGCAGAGAAAAGGAGTAAACTCCTCCATGCAACTTAAACAAATTCCTCCTCCTCCTATAAGCCAGGAGAAAAGCTTCCTGACTCCTGAACTCCAGCCTCTGCATTCCTGGGACTGCACAGCTCTGCCCCCTGACCCCTCCCCAGGACCCTCTGCTGCAGCCACTGAGAGGCACCAGGGGTGCAGAATTCCTCGGGGCAAGGGCTCAAAGCACTGCAAAGTGTGGAATTTGTCAAGATTATCTCAAGTCGGGATGTTCCTTGATATGAGATCTTTATGCACTTCCAATCAGCAAGGAAGGAAACCTCAAAGTGGAAGCAGAGCAGCTGCATCTCTTAGGACATCCAGGAATTACCAAGCCTTAGGGATGCATTAACATCAGGATATTGATGTATGTCTCTGTACACATTGTTAATTTAACAACACATGGTCCATGGATCTTAGACTGGAATATGTTCATTATAATGCTGAAAACCACACCTAGAGACCCTGTCCAGGTACAGAGCCTTCCCCCGAGTGTGTGGAGGTCTCATCTGGGGTTATGTAATCGGTACAGAAAATACCAACCAGCCATCACAGAGGGGAGTCACTAAATCCCAATTTCTGTGTGTAAATAATGGCCCAGAAAGCCCAGTGGTGCTGCCTGATTTGTGGAATACACGGAGCATCCAGGCTTGCACAACTCTCAAATAAATAACCAATATCTCTCTATCCAGTGTGTAACCATTGGCGTGTTGCACACCAGGTAATGAATCCAATTTTGTGGGTAAAACCTGGGTGTCAAAATGCCAAAACAGCTCCTCTGCTGCATTTGCACTTCTCCTGGGACTGGGGAGAGCAGAAGTTGCAAGCTGGCATTCTCCTTCTAATTTTCCACCCTATTTTTCAATTGCATCGTTTTTGGAGGGTGGGAAGGATTAGATCTACACGTAGATACGTACTTCAGAAAAACTATTTTCTACCTTTTTTTTTCAATTAGTAAAAAAAAAAAAAATGGAGCATCTGTTTTAAAAATAAGTTCTGGAATAATTGCAAGTATTAATGAAGTGTTTTTCTCAAGTTTTATTTGGTAAGTTATTCAAGTCCTAACAGCCATAAACTTGGAGAAAACAATACTAACAATTAAAAAGGAACAGAAAGAAGGCAGACAAAGCTTAAAAAAAAAATAGAATTGTTTTCTGTAATCCTCCGCTTCAGATACTGTATAGCAGGGCTCAATCTTTGGATTTCTTTAATCTTTTGGATTGGCCTGTTCTTCCCCCTGATCTATCCAGCGGCACAGAGGGATTAAATCAGCGCAATGGACACTTTGTTAAGTGTCTGCATCAGTCTGAGCAGCTCGGCAGGGCCGCGGATCGCTCCTCTCTGGGAGCGGCGGTACCACGAGGATGCTGCGCTGTTTAGAGCACCGCTTAGCGGCAGAACCCGACCTCAAATCCTGCTGAAGTGAACCTGAGGAAACTTCCTTCTGAGTAAAAACAACGTGGAACAGCGCATCCTTCTCCCCCGCTGCCCGGGCTGCCAGCTCAGAGCTGTCCCTGCTCTCCCTGCAGCTCAGCATCCCCGGCACATCCCTGCCCAGCCTCTCTTCTTCCTCTCCCCTCTGCCTGTTCCCCACCTCTGCCTGTGCCCACAACCCTGCCCAGCCTCTCCTCTCCTCTCCTCTCCTCTCCTCTCCTCTCCCTGTGCCCACGAAGGCGTTTTGCCTGTGTTAGGGGCAGATTGAAACGTTTCACCTCGAGCTGTGGGTAAATAAACAGGAGCTCCTCTCCCTGTTATGCTCGATGTCAACACAATAGCCAGAAAATAGGAAAACATCGCAAAGCAGGCTGAGGATGTTCCCCGCTTTCAGCAGCCAGAGCATGTCCAAACAATTTGGGCAGGTATTTTTCTCTGCAGGACATTGAAGTCAGGGATGTTTATCACATCATATTGAAAAAACTTGTTCTCTATATTGAATTTTAACAATGTTGGCATGAACCTTCTAACTTTGGGGATATAAAGAGAGCTAATCAGTGTTTAGAGGTAACAGGACTTACAATAACGTCAATGCCTGGAACATTAAAACAGACAGACAGACACCCCTTTTCTCACCAAAACTCCCTGAACCTTCCAGAGGGATATTGTGCAGTCATACCACAAAGCCTTCATGGTTGAGACGAAAGGGAGTTTGATCAATACACATGAAGTAAAATTTGCTGTTTGTTTTCAAAACACATACTGGACAGGCAACAGCAGGCTACAGACTTCAGGTTTAATTTTAATGGCACCACCTCTTGTGCCATCACTCTGATTTTATTTTTCCGATTGCTGTTTTACAGACATGACTCTCTTCAAGCCACAGATTAGCACAGGATGGTTGTAAATGAATACAAAAACATTAATGGTAGCGTTGGCAAATTCTGTTCTTACTGTAAAGCTCCTCACAAGCTTTTGCAGTTTCTTCCCAAAGCCCCCTCAGCTGTTTCACTTCTGGCCGTGTGCTCCACATCAGTTATTCCAACACAGTGCTGGGAAACAATTTTTTCAATCAGTTACGTGTCCAAATTGCAAAGGCAATGGCTCACAGAGTTGTGTGTACAATTACTGAGATTCCATGCGTGCATTGGGTAATTTCTCACATAAATGCACTTAATTAGTCATCTGTGCATGAGTTTTCCTATTTGCATACATACTTAGGGCAATTTTGCATGCAAATTAAGCACTTTATATATATATATGTAAAAGTTCGACTCTCATCATGTTTACTAAACAGAAGCTTATGTTAGATCTGGAAGAAAATAATTGAGTTGTCTGACAGCACACAATACAATGTGGTAGCTTGCATATGGATTATTACAGTGTCTGCATCCTGCTGAGGTTTTCCCAGAAAGGTTATTAGATTTATCTCTCATAAAGTACTTAAGGATCAGCTTGCAAATAACTGTTCTGGTGAAATATCTGCATAGGTGAAGTCCAGGTTACCACAGCTTGCACCAGACATATCTTGTATTTGTTGTTAAAATCTTAAAAACGTCCCATCTAAATCCTGTGCTGCTCCTGGGCTACAATCAAACCTGATCCACGATTCTGCCATTTCCTAATGATGGATTAGCACAATCAGAGTCACTTAAAATGAGTTTTATTAAAACACAAGCCTGCCAGTAGCTCACACCAAAAGATGGTGCAGGGATATCTCCCATAGATTTCTCTCTCAAAGAGATCAAAAACGCTTTTCAGCTGAGGGTTACCCAGTCTTGGATGTACCAATATTTTTAGTACCTGTTTGTGTGTCTTGGACACAGTTCCAGTCTGACTTGAAAGCCTGTGTGCAGCTGGGAATGGATTAGAGGATGTGAAACCACAGGATCTGCTGGTCAGACTTAATGGGATAAATGCAGATAATCTCGTTAGATGAACGCATGAACTTGAAAAATTAATCTTTGGAGTTCAGGCATTTCTAGACACTGGCAAAAGCAGAAGTTACTTCATGTACAGAACTCCACCAACATCAAAACCAGCCTTTATCAGCTGGGCAAAGTCAATGGTAGTTAATAAAACTTTAACCCCTGTGGCTCTACACTTTCTCTTCCTTTCTGTTTATGCAAGTGTGGAAGACTTTGGTTTTTATTATTCTGGGCCTGCAGTCAGTCCGTGTTATTCATACATATGATGTTCCTAATCAGTTCCTTTTCTTTTATTTCTAGGCTTTATTTCACTGAGGCCATGTAATATTGCTATTAGTATGTAATATTATCATATTATTATCCTCATTTGTAGCTAAATCACCACTTCAGATGGTTAAATAAATTCCATATACATCTTTAAATTGCAAGGAGGCAAACATTGTGAATTTCTCACTACTTTTCCTAATTGGAAATATGCTGCATTACTTTGAGTATGCGATGTTTTGTCACAAAGTAATCCCTTACAAGAGCACATCTCTCCCTCTCTCCCCCCTCTCTCCAAGTTTTCTTATCCTTTCAGTTCCACTATTAAAATCCATAGCTTGTCAAAGCTGTCTCTTGCAAAGTGCTTTGTCTTCCAGGTGGTTTTTGACCAAAAATGCTGACAGCTCCAGAAAATTACTTCATATTAAACAGGTAACTGGGGCTTTCTCCGAGGATCTCTGCCTCAGCATTTACCAGGCACACACACACACACAATTTAGAGTATCTGCTGCAGTGCAAAAACTGTTGGATATACTTGAGAGGAAAAATATTGGTGAGGAATACCAACAAGCAGGGTGCTAGAAAAGGCTGAGAGAGCTCAGAACACCACTTCTATTTATGTTTTACCAATCTGTGCAGAGGAAAACATATTTTTTTTTCTGATAAAGAAGAAAAGAATGTACTGTAATATTAGAAAGGCTGATCTGGACCTCATGTTTTTGCTAGGTAAAAGAATGGTCATTTATTAATATTGCTGCTTGGAGCAGGGTAACTTGAGATTTGGATTGGAATAAGCTACATTACTGTGAACATTTCAGTGTATATGGGGCCATGATGATTGGAAGAATGCAATGGTGGTGAGATTTGCTGCTGTGAACAATAACAACAGCACAAGCTGCAGGTTGAAAAATTCTCATTTTCTTTCAGCTGTCCCTTATAAAATGAAATAATCACATTGATATTAATTTGAGGTTTTCTGGTGCGTGAATGAGTAAAAATTAAAGAGCCATAAGGTTTGAAAGGTCAGATACTGCCCTTATCCCCTGGTACGTGAGAGTGAGCATTCCAGAGGCACAGGAAATCACAGGCACGGGACTTTTTAGAAAAAACATTTCCTCCTGAGCTGCTGGGGGTGCGTGGAGAGGGTGGGGAGGGAATCCCTGGGTTTGTGTCAGTGTTTGCTAATGTTCCCCCATTGCTGTTCCAGGTAAAGCAGGTGATGACCCTTCAGGTAACTCTCTGTTCCTGCGGTGACGGCACAACCTTGCTTAAACACGTGCTCATCTGAGGAGAGCCTTAAAATCAGTAAGTTTGTGATGGCTTTGGGGAAACTGGGAATCTGTGGCCTTCCTCCTGCTTGTAAAATCACAGACTGGCTATTCATCTCTTTTTTGTACTAAATCTGGTGAGATTTCATTGTTTCCATGAATATCAAGCATTGCCTCACGGAGCAGCCTGGGAGCTGCCTGCCTGCTGTGTCGGGGAACTCTTGCAGTTTATTCTCTTTGGTGACTCTGAGAACAAACCTAATTCTGCTTTTCTGCTTTCTGTTATTTTATTTTTTTTTTTTAAATAAACCTTCTTTAAACAGTCCACTGCAAAGATGGAGATCTATTAAACCTCTTGGTCTGATTTTTCCTTTTTCCTTTGGTTTTTTTTGCAAGAATACAAAAAAATGAGAGAGGAAAAAAAAAAAGACTAGAACTGTTAATTGTATTGCACAGGTCAGTTTTGTTTTACAATATTTTACAAAGAGTTGCATTAGTATAAGGTGTGTTACCTCACCTAAGGTGAAAGAGACATAGAATTGGGAGTTTCAAATTGATTTTAATAGAGCCATTGCTGGCATGCTGCCACTAATGCCTGCACAGCTCAGTGAGGAGACCACAGCGTGCCTCATAATTGGAGGTCAGGCTGCACCAAAGCTGGCCTCCCTTGGTCAGCGTAATTAAGTGAGCAGGAAGGGTTTGTACAGGGCCTCTGAAGCTGTGTTTTCCTCCGTGCCATCCACATGACCAGCTGGGAAGAAGAATCCCTTGGATCCACAATGTGCGGATGAGTAGGTAGCATAAAAGAGAGAAGGTTCAAATCCCTTGGCATTGCAGCCTGTCTGGCAGGGCTGAAAATGTGATTTCAAAAGAGCTGTTTGACCAGGGAGATGGCTGTGTCACCTCCAACATTCCAGCACACAGGGATGGAATCAGCTTGGAATGAAGCACAGCCCATTCCTGCTTGGTCTGGCCTTTTCTTGTGGATTCTTTCTTCAAGTCACCTTCTCATCTGTGATTCATCATTTTGTCTTTAGATTTTGTACTGCAGCCAGATCACAGGCAATCCAGAATGTTGAGCTGTGCCCAACTATTCATGTAGTTCCAGTTGCTGTTACTTAAAAAATTACATAAATGTAAAAACTCTGGCTTTTACCATTAGTTATTTTTCTTCTGTGGTTGTGGTCTTCCTACTTAGGAGCATCCTTTGTTTCTTCTGTTGGTTTCTATCAAGATCTGGTAGAAGTCTTTCTTTTCCTGATCATTAATTTCTCCATAGCTCTGATTTACATTTCACTGTTCAGTTTCATCTCGTCCCCTCTTCCCTACACATCCTTAAAAGATCCCAAATGCATATGAAATCTGAAGGCATTTCTCATTCATCTCATTTTTGAACTGCTGTCACAAACACATAATTTGCCATTATCTGTCAAACTAGAATCATCATTATTTCCCGTTGTGTCCTTTGTTACTACTTCTGACACAAACCCAAATTAGTAATAATGACTCTAAACCACTGGCCACCCAGCTGTCTCCTACTTGAAAATCAAGAATCACCAGATCGTACAGAAGAAACCCACAGTAAGGTTTGCACACTGTATTAATTTAATTTCTTCTTGTTTATCACACTTTTTGAAAAAAACATTTTTTATGCTTGGCATCTGGGCCACAACTATTTACTCGAGTTCGGCGAAATATTTACTTGTCAGAGAATTAAACGGGTAAAGCCAGCGGGAATATTTCCCAGATAAGGAATTCAGATATCAGCCCAAAGCTAGGAAGGCAAAAGCCTCTTGAGACTCTGTTTTCTCACCTCCTGTCCATTTAATTTGTTATTCCCATGCTTTCACGTACTTGATGGCTGCTTGACAATTTTATTGTATGTTGCTTTGTCCCCCAGCGCTCACACCTCCCTGTCCCTGGCTCCCTCTCCGTGGTCACACAGCTCACATCCCATACTCATCTCCACCACCAAGGGTTCCATCGTCCCCTTGGTGTGGATGTGCAACTCCCACTGCTGTCAGTAGGAATTGCATGTGTGCATCAAGGAGGGGAAAATCCCTCGTGTGCTCTGCGCTCCTCGTTATCCCGGCACAGTCAGCTCCGGAGATGTCTCATCTGTGAACCTTTTATTCTCTTGAGTGTTGTGCACAACAGCAAGTTGCCTCCTAGGATCAGCAGTTCTGCTCTTGAGGTGTTTAGCAAGTTGATTTACTGTGCATGTGTACACTCTGAAATGTCTTCATCCCGCCAACCCCACACCTTGTAGCGTTCCTGTGTTAGATGCTGGAGCTTCCTATTTCCTTTTTGTGCCAGAACACCAATTCCTAACCAGTCTCCCAGCAGACTCCAAGTGCAGCAAACCCTCCCAAATAACATATGTTCAAGCCCAGCTCAGGCCTGCTATCTGAAAGTTTGGGAAAAAATCAGTAGGTACAAAAATGTAAATGGCATATTTTTAATTTTCCTTAAAGATCTGAAGGAAGACATTTTATAAGCACTTCATGTGGAGTGCTGCTAAACAAGAAGGTAGTAGCTAATCTGTTGGAAAAACTGTAATTCCTTCCAAAATTAATTGGAGCATCAAGAGTTGAAGGAAAATGGTAGAGTGAAAGCAACCACACACACGAACCAGAGATTTGCACTGTCTGAACATGGATCTGGATTCTCCTCTGCTCCTTCTGGAAACACCTCACTTTGGGAGGCACCTGCTGTTTCACAGCAGCCACTGTCACTGAAAATACAACTGAGAATTCAGCTCCATTTGCAGCCTCATTCCTTGAGCACAGAGTTTGTTACCACAGCTTAGAAAAGCAGGATGGCAAACTAGTTTGGGAAAAAAATCAATTTGCCATCAGATTAGAAATCAACTGTAAACATGTTGAAGAATTCTATTTTTTTTTTTTTCACTACCGCTCTGCCTTTTCTTCGCAATCTGTTGTGGTGTCAGACTTATTTTGATATTACTTGTAGAACTTGTCATATTAACAAAGTTATCAAGCGGAGCAAGCACTTGCACAGCAACAGCTGTAGTCCAGCAAGAGTCAAAATAACTGGCCACAGGTATTCGAAAAAGAACATCCCCACTGTAGTTGCCCAAATCCAAAATATCCTCAGTAGTCTCCAGAATATTTGTAATTTTATTTAAATAGCAAGTGCCCTTAAACCTGGAACAATCTGCTCCAAACTTTGAAACTGAGGATAAAGATAAAAGGAAAAAAAAATAGATTTTGGATATATATAAGGATTTATCTTTGCTGTGATAGTGTCACACAATTATTTCTGCCTCTGTGGAAGTGCTTCATAAAAAAAGGGTCTACATTAAATTCAATACAATGATGGCATTTATTTCACGTTATATAACAAACTCAGAAATACTTGTTTAAAAACAAAATAAACCCCATAATCCACTAAGACTGTAAATTGGTGGGGTTGGAACAATCTTTTCATTATTCTTGTCCGCAGAGCTCAATACAATGAGGCCTCAGTTCTTCGCTAACGTCTCTAGGTGTTAACACAATGCTATTAAATCTACTCAGTAGCCAAAGATGCAGCCAGTGGATTTATGTGTCTCATTCCTTGGGAAACGTGCAAACCCAACAGAATGGTTTAATGGCCGGATTTTTCAGCTGCAATGTCTGATTTTGCACGTACATCAGATAATATGCATCTATTTATGCAAATTGCTGCCGGATTTATAAGCACAAAACGCTCGTGCCTGGGAATTCCTATTTGTGGCATTGAGCTGGAGAAGAAAAGGATGGGATTTGGGTGCCAGGGTCCTGCTGCAGGAAATGAACAGGAGCCACACTCTGCTTGAAACCTCAGCTTTCAGTTTTCTGTGAGACTGACTGAAGTTTCACTTTTGCCCCTGTGTTGATCTGCCTTTATTTTTACACCAGAAATTTGCTAGTTTAGTGGAGTTAGCTTCCTCTGCTACTGATGTGGATGTGGATTAGGCCTGACAAGCCTATTTTCCTCTAAAAAAAGCAGGGCCAGGCTCAGGCTGGTTCACAGATACGGTTGGGGAGGCAATCCTGGCACTTCCCATTTCTCTACTCTATCCTGAATTTTTCAGCTCTGGATAGATCAGTTTTTTCCTCCCCAGTATGTAGTTTTTTGTAGATTTGCTACTTTTCCCTCACACCATCTTTCCCTCACAGCCTGGGCTCTGCTCTCCTCACATGATACACTCATGAACCCCAGGACAGAGATCTTTCCTGTCAACACACTTATTTTTCTCATGGTATACACTTGTTTTCACCTGGGCCTGTTAGTTTTTTGCCCACTGAGCACCTATTTCCAGGGCTGTATTAATTTTCCCCTGGATATGCTGCTTGTTCCCTTGTGGGCACGTGTAAAGAGGGCTAGAGGAAATGATCTTAAATTGAGACAGGGGAGGTTGAGATTATATATCAGAAAAATTTTTCACTGTTATGGTGGTCAGGTATTGGAACAGGTTGCCCAGGGAGGTGGTGGAATCACAATCTCTGGAAGTGTTTCAGACCTGTCTGATCTGGTGCTGGGTGATGGTTTGGGGGTGACAGTGGCAGTGCTGGGTTGAGGTTGGGCTTGATGACCAAGGAATGACCAAATCTGAGCTGGAAGGGGCACTGAAGGTCTTCAAGTCCAACCCTCAAGTGATGGGCAGAGATCAAACCACAACCTTGGCATCATCAGCGCCGTGCTCTGACCAGCCTTAAAGATGTGAACCCTGATGGCTCCATGATCTCCCTCCATCATCTCCACATGTGCTGGTTGGTTACTTTGGGCTTCCTTCCCACGAACACAGCAGCTTTTCGTGACAATTTGGACATGTAAGTTTCTTCTTTGGACAGATGAGGCTCCCATGGGAGCAGGCAGGGCACTGAGAGAGGAAGAGGCAGCACCGCTGAACCCCGTTTCCCCTCCACCACCATCACCATCATCATCATCACCATTGATGCCTTGGGAAGGCTGACCTGAAAGAGAGACTGGACAGAGCTAGAGAATAAAGTAGGTATTTATTGAAAGGCCTTTGAGGATAAACCTTGGGCAGGACAAGAACCTGACCAGGGNTTATAACCATCACCACCACCACTACCATTACCACCACCATCACCACCATCACCACCATCACCACCATCACCACCATCACCACCATCACCACCATCACCACCATCACCACCATCACCACCATCACCACCATCACCACCATCACCACCATCACCACCATCACCACCATCACCACCATCACCACCATCACCACCATCACCACCATCACCACCATCACCACCATCACCACCATCACCACCATCACCACCATCACCACCATCACCACCATCACCACCATCACCACCATCACCACCATCACCACCATCACCACCACCACCACCACCACAATCACCATCACCATCACCATCACGACCACCACTACCATCACCACCATACCAGCACCATTATTATTATTATCATCATCATCATCATCATCATCATCATCATCATCATCATCATCATCATCATCATCATCATCATCATCATCATCATCATCATCATCATCATCATCATCATCATCATCATCATCATCATCATCATCATCATCATCATCATCATCATCATCATCATCATCATCATCATCATCATCATCATCATCATCATCATCATCATCATCATCATCATCATCATCATCATCATCATCATCATCATCATCATCATCATCATCATCATCATCATCATCATCATCATCATCATCATCATCATCATCATCATCATCATCATCATCATCATCATCATCATCATCATCATCATCATCATCATCATCATCATCATCATCATCATCATCATCATCATCATCATCATCATCATCATCATCATCATCATCATCATCATCATCATCATCATCATCATCATCATCATCATCATCATCATCATCATCATCATCATCATCATCATCATCATCATCATCATCATCATCATCATCATCATCATCATCATCATCATCATCATCATCATCATCATCATCATCATCATCATCATCATCATCATCATCATCATCATCATCATCATCATCATCATCATCATCATCATCATCATCATCATCATCATCATCATCATCATCATCATCATCATCATCATCATCATCATCATCATCATCATCATCATCATCATCATCATCATCATCATCATCATCATCATCATCATCATCATCATCATCATCATCATCATCATCATCATCATCATCATCATCATCATCACCACCACCATCACCACCACCACCATTATTATTATTATTATTATCATCACCATCATTATCATCATCNTTTGCGAATCGCCGCTCAGGTGCCGCGGCGGTAGCGGCACAAGTTGCCCTCCGAGCTGCGCCTCGCCGGAGAAACTTCGGGGGCCGCGGCGCGTCCCGGCGCGGAGCCGCTCCGAGCCCCGCCGAGCCCCGCTCCGAGCCCCGCTCCGAGCCCCGCGCCGAGCCCCGCTCCGAGCTCCGCGCCGCGCCGCAGCCCCCAACTTTTATTTTTACCAGCCCGCACAACCCACCCGGATCGTGCTGGGGGGGGGAGGTGGTGGTGATGCTCTGAAAAGTTTGCGATTTTTTAGGGTTTTATTCCCACGCCGCCTGAAATTGAATGTTTTCTGTAGAACATCAACAAGCGCCCCAACGCGTGGCTGCGGTGTTACAGAGCGAGCCGGGCGGCTGTGCTGGGTTTCGGGCTGAGCCGGCTGCGGGAACAAGAGCCGCTTATTTTTCTGCCTCGATCGCCCCGGTGCCAAGTTGAATCCGTGAGGATGTCCCGAGCCTTGTGGAGACCGCTGGGTGCTCAGGAATAGCCCCGATGCGCTCTCGGCTAGCGAGCGCCGCTCTAATAATGGGGCGATTCCAGATTTCAGAGCCCCGCTACCCTCGGTGAGACCCTTTGAGACGTTTCCTAATGGCAACATCTTGCCAGCCGCGGTCAGAGTCCAAGAGAGCCGCCGCTTCCTTGCGCTTCCCATGCAGTAGCTGGCATCCGTCTCCCGAGCGTGATTTCAAGCCGAGTGCATTGGCTTGTGTTCTGCTTACTAAGCGCATCCGAAAGGACCCTGCTCTCCTCTTCCCTCCCGTCTCTCTAATGCATCGCTGTCTGCGTGCCGGAGTGCCCGGGGGGCCCGGGGGGCTGCCCTGCTCCCCCCGGGGAGGCAGTGCCCGCCCGGAGTTGCACTTTGCCGGGGAAGCGCCGCTCCCGCTCCCCCGGCTTCAGCCGGCTCTGGAGGCGGCGGAGGTGCCGCCAGCATCGCTAAGCGATGCTCTGGCTGGCTCCGCCGACAGCCCGGGCGCGTTAGAAATCCCCTGCCACCAGCACTTGTTAGTGCGTAAATCACCTGGCACTCGCTGCGCATAAATCACGGGCTTGTGTGCTGTCAGCGAGTTCCTTTGGAGCTGGGGTCTGGGACCTTCCCTGCCGGGGAATCCCGAGGAGCCTGGGCTGCTGTGGCTGGACTGTCCTGTCCCTGTGGCGGGGGCTGGATCCTCTGCTCAGCCCAAAGTTGCGGCCGAGTGTTTCGTTGGCTGCTTGCCTCTGGGCGCTGGCGCTCTGTGCACGATTCTGTGCGTAGTTACATTTTTAATTGGGATCCCCTCCATCCCTGCCCACTGCTGGGGGCAAGAGCGGAGCCTGGAGGGTCCCAGAGGCAGCAGCAGGCAGAGCCTGGGATGCTGCTGCAGGGGTGAAGGGGAAGCAGGGGTGTCCTCACCTGGTCGCAGGCTCCTGTGTTTCTCCCCTTCCATGCTGGGGTCTGCCCGGTTCCTCAGCAGCAAACCTCGGTGCTCTGGATGTTGCGACATCAGGCCTTTGCGTGTCTCCAGTGCGAGCACAGCGCCTTGATGAATTGCTGCTCTTTGTTTCCTTCCCTCTTCTGACCGTGCCCAGTATTCCAGTCCTCCTACAAACAATGCTCTCTTGTAGTCAGGCAACTATTGCTGGCCCATTTTATTTTTTGCAGCTACAGTATGGATCCACTCCAACAGACAGGCACTCAACACAAGCAACTTCTACTTGCACACTACTTTACTGTTCAGGTTTGCTCATGCCTAAACATGTCATCGCTGGGTGCAAAACATTTTCCCAAATGACAAAAGTCATGGTGTGCATTTTCCTTGTTTTGTTTTTTGCAGGCACACAATGGGGATCTTACAGTTAGACCCACATGCAAGCCTGGCTTCTCAGAACAAGACTACACAGCATTCATCTCCCAGAACATCATGGAAGGGCAGAAGTTACTCAAAGGTAAGTGGAATAAAAAGCTTAATGGCTTCTGCAATAACTGTATTTTCAGGGGGTGAAAGGAGGCTTAAAGATGCTGGTTTTGATGGTGAAATTGTCTGCAGAATTATGTTTGTAGGAGGATGAAACACTGAGTGGTTTACCTGAGCGCAGTTTTGAATACAGATGAATCATTCCAGGTCCGTGCGCTGTCTGCTTCAGGTGGATTGTTTGTTACGCTGTGCGAGGTCATCACTTCACTCCTGAGTCTCCCACTCCCACCCTGTCTGAAGGAACTCTGCATCTGATATTTTAGAGAGTATTTTTATGTATGAAATTCAAAGATCCCTAAATTATCTCTGCTTTGAAATGGATGATAAAGCAGACGTTGTTGTTGGAAATGTGGTAAACAAGCCTACAGACATTCTGTTCACAAATGTGGCATTCATTTTCATTACTGCCCCACTGACAACATGAAAACACAGGCAAAAAGAAACTGCCAATTAGCTTTATAGTAATTGCAGGATTATAACCACTTTTGTGATTGTAAACTCAAAGATGTCTTCGTAATCCAAATAACAGTAGATTATCCTGTGTATTGATCTGTGTCCTTTTCAAGTTAAAAATAATTAAACTCTATATTTGCATGACACAGAAAGATACTTTATGCCATGAGAATTTTTGAAGATCAGAATCCCAGCACCCCGGGAAGTTGGGGAGCACATCAGGACTTGGTGCTCCATTCAAGGCTTTATAAACCCTTTGCAGTGTTTTCCCTGAGCACATTTTGCCCACATGCATGTCTCTGTGCCAGAAAGCTGGGATTTGTGTCTTCCTCCAGAGCAAACACCTGCTCCGTTACTTTGATTTTTCTCAGAAGAGAGGGAGAGTTGTCAGTGTTCTCTCTGGCTTCAGCAGAATCCAAGACTGGACATTTTTGCTCTGCATGAGCTGTCAATCACTTTTGTTTCGGTGCCCAGTTGTCTTAGTGTTGCTGTTCAGGAATTCTCTTGACTGGCCTGGCATTAATTAGTAGACCTTGGGGAGTTTATTTTTAGTTTGAAGGGTAACCAAAGAGGGAACTGAGATGGACAAGCTCAAGAATATGCAACCCTAAAGAGACCAACCACCAATAGTTTATACACTTGGTAGCAGTTTTTTCCCAAATGTAAAGGCGGCTTTACAGGTCAGTCTGGAAGCTGAGTAGATTTCATGCTCTTTTAGCTTTGCAAATTATTTGATAAAAAGTGTTCTCTGAGTACTGTAGAAAGCCATGTTGTAAATATATTCGCTCAGAAGAGTGTTTTTTTGCAGTTTGGTGCTTGGTAAATTGTGCTGTGTTTATGCAGGTGGACAACAGGGATGGAGCAGAAGGGTCTGTTCAAAGGCATTATTAGATGGCTGTGACTTTCAAACCAGCACAGTGGCTGTCATTTCATTTCTGGTTTAACTGATAATTTTTAAATATGAAATTATATTTACACACGCTGTCAAGTTGATTTGAATGAAAATATATTTCTATTTGATTTTATCCTTTAGGGACCAGTTGTAGCTTTACATTAGTCATGGCAAACCTGCCTCTGATTTAGGGCTGAACTCACCCTGGGGACATGATGTATCCATGCCCCACTTTTAAGATTCATGTCTTGATAACATTGTCACAGGTTCCATGATTTAAAAGCATTTTCTCAACAAAAGGAGGAAGAAAAAAGTGCAAATGCTGTGTTTGCTAATAAGTAAACCATCATCTTTGCCTTTTAATCTACAGTCAAATATATACTGTTGTTTATCATAGGAAGCAAATATATCTAATTAATTTATACAATAATGGGCGAGAAAATTCTTCTTCATGCTTGTGTTGTTCTTTATATATACTCTAGCATGTAAAATTGGTAGTTTTCCAGTTTAGGTTTAATTTTACTTCCTAGCACTTGATGTGTCTGAAGCATAAAATGTTTATCTCTTTTCTTCCATCTGGGTGAAGTATTGTACAATAGTTCAGACCAAAAATGGGTTCAGATTGCTTACATTATCATGTTTGATAGATTGACATATGTACTATTTCACACCATCTTACCACGCAAAGCTCTGCTGCCAGCTACCACCATCTTATTCATCAGCATTCAGTAATTCATCTGCAGGCCAAATGGGAGTGTTTGCCTGAATTAAAAAAAAAAAAAAAAAAAAAAAAAAAGAAGGCANAAAAGGGGGGTTTTTGCTAAAAAAAAAAAAAAAAAAAAAAAAAAAAAAAAAGTAGGCAGAAATTCACCTGTCAGTGCTTTCATGGAATCTAGGGGGTGGAAAAACGTGTCTGTAGCTTGGATGGCTCATGGGGGATTTTCACGGAGCAAACATGAGGTTTTTATGGATGATGCTAACCTTGTTCTTAGGAAGGAGAGGTGGGCAGTCCTGGGAGTTTATCCCTAAAGGTTTATCCATGAGAAATCGGGGAGCGTGCATACCTCAGCGTGGTGGTGAAATTCCTCCACACCACGGGGAAATTTGGATGTTCCATGGTTCGGGATGAGCTCTGTGGCGATAAATAAACCCAGCATTTCCCTTTTAAGCTTTGCAATATTCAGCTCTCAAATGTATGCACTGTTATGAATATATCAAAATGAAAGTGTTTATAGTATTCTAGGTTTGAATCAAGTTAAACAGAAAATGACTGCTTATAATTGGTTTATTCCAATGGAAATAGCTTAGCCTTAATTTGACAACAAGAGCTTTTACAGAGTCATTGTTTTATTGTAAGTATGCCGTAAGCTATTAGCTACTACTTTGTGGTTCATCTTATTTGCCTGAGTCAGCTCTCTAACATGCTCAAAACATACAGATTCTAGCAGGAGCTATTTGTTACACAGTAATTAACTTGTTTATGATAAATGGATGGGAGAAATGTCGCGGCATTTTGTTTTATGTATAAATGAAAAGCATCTGCATTCTGAAAATTTCATGTTAATTAGACTTAAAATAGTTTTCCCCAGTAGTGCCACAAATACCACACACTGCACATCACTGCCAACACTGTGGCCTGATGATGGGGTGGTGGCTGAGGTGATTTGTGGAGCCAGTGCCTTCCTCAGAAATGCCATCACTGCATCTCTTAATGAGAGCTACTGGAGTGTAATCTGTTATACTTTTTTGTCTTTGTTTTTGTTTGCGGGATAATAAACTTAGTCTTGATCATTGGTGCATGATAATGTTTAAGATAGCTTCCTTAAGTATTTTCTTCTTTAGCCTAAGGGAAAGATCTCCACGTCTGCGGAATGGCAGAGGACGATTGCGGGATCTTTTCGTCTTTGTTAATTATTCATGATAACTTAACGTGGTGAGAACATTGGTCCTGAGGGGTGGGGAGCAGGGACATGTGGGGCTGCACTGAAGCAGTTCAGCAGTGTCCCAGAGGATCTGATTCCTGGTGTGAACTCAGTGCTTGGGAATGACGAAGACCAGCGGCCTCTTGGGGAAGGAGGGAAAGAAGGAGTAGGATGCTGAAAGTGGTGTGCAATGTGATACTCTTGCTGTTGGCACTATGCCCTTTTTGATTTTTTGGGGAGTGTTTTTTAAGATTATAATTAATAAAAAAAAGGCATTTTTCAAAATGAGAAGTTCGGGTTGAATTGGCACGCGGTGAGGCTGCAGCGACCGCGAGTGGGTGGAATGACATCAGGGTGTTGAGTGCAGGATTTCTCCAGTGTGGCCCCACCACCTCTCAAACACACCAAAACAGAACAACTCACAGCAGACAACACGAGCAGATACAGCCACTTTTTTGTGTTTTCTGTGCGTCCCTTCATCTGCAGTGATGATATTTCCTTGCCCACCCCGAGCAGTGCCTGTGCTGATGGAGCAGGGGAACTTCACTCGTGTGAGCAGCCACGTTTGGGGACAAGTGCGTGGCAGCACAGTTTATTTTCATATGGGGAGATGAATAAACTCTGCCAACATGTTCTGCTGTAAGCAAGTGTATGAAACCAAAGGTAGCCAAGTTCATGCAATTGCATAAAAATGTAATTGCTTCCATTCTAGGATTTTTTACTAGCATGATTTTTGGTTAAAAACAAAATACATAAAAGCTTTGTTGGAATCTCTCTCTTTTTTTTTTTTTTTTAATAAGAATTCACTATGGAGATCATCTCTTGTAAGTTTTTTAGAGGTAGGATGTTCTTCATGGTCAAAATCTTTTTGTTTGCTCCACTGAGATTTCAAAATCTCCATCCTTTATAGCCTTCCAATATTAAAACTGGCTGTGAATACTGTTTAGAAAATACTGACTGCATAGACCAAAGAACTCCAGCATCCACAGTCTCCCTGGGGTAGTGGAGATCGTGTAGGCTTCCTACTTTTCCTTTAAAGTCCAGAAAATCCCCAGGGCCCCATGTGCTGTCAGTTCTGGCAGGAGCTCGGTTCCCTCAGGCAGGTCACGGTGTCTCTGAAGAGTGTGGATGTCGGAGGCTTCCCTGTCCACATTCATGCTGTGTCTTCCAGATGCCCTCTGGTGTGTCCTGCTGGTGCTTTTGGAAAGGGAGGAGGAATGTTGGGATTTGTTCTGGTGTTTGATGAGGTGGTCAAGCCCCTCTTAGGCTTGCTCGGTGCTTGTTGCAGCCTCCTGGAATAGCCAGTGCCTTCTCCAAGCTGCTCAGAGTTGAAAAAAAGCAGAGAGGCTTTTCCATTTGTGTTTTCATTATTTTCTGGTCTGCGATTCTGCATGGAAAGCAGTTACTGAGGTTACTGTACACGTAATTAGCTGCACAGTTCTCTAATAAAATCTAAAAGTAGGAGAGCGTCCACTGGGAAGTCAGAACTCTTACCCTCACCTTTCTTCATTCCTTCCTTGGAGAAAAGAGAGGCAAATGGGCATCAGCTCTCTGCCTTCAGCTTGTACAAGCTGCAGTGAAGCTGCCTCTCAGGAAACACTTCTCACATTCCACAGGACAGCTTCTTTTAAAAGCAGTTCCTCGTGATGGGCATGTTGCAAATCAAAACCATAATTTCCATCCCGAGTTCCAGGGGGGACCCCAGAAAGAGCTGTTGCAGTTCGGGGAACTGCTGATGCCTATGTATTTTTAATGCTGTTCTTCAGATCTAACTTCTGACACAAAAATGATGTTTAAGATGACATTTTTATCTAAATAAAATTGCAGTTAATGAGAGTGGAGTAGTCAATAACACTCTGTAGAGTTAATCCCCTTACACTGTTTAATAACTGTATATATTGCTTTCTAGTTCAGAGCTTTGAACCAAATTCCTCAAACCCAAGCAAAATTACATTTTTCTGCATTCTGGGGAGTTAACTGATTTATATCTGAATAAATCTGCTTCTCCAACAACAGACTTGAAGCGCCTCTCTTTTTTCAGAGATTTGTCTGTTAGAGAATTGTGCCGCTTCAAATTAGGCATTCTAAATAGGTATTAAGGAAGAAGATGAAACAACAATTTCTGCTGAATAATTTATTCATTTCTTTATTTGTGCTTAGGCTTTTAGGAAATAAGCTGTGTCTGGAACAGTATCAATTAGTTATTTATTGTGAAATACCTGTTGTTTTGAACACTAAGCTGATCATTTTAGGTCTTTTAAGGTTGGAAAATGTTAATTTTAAAGTCAGTTCTTTGTACAGGAATTGACTATCACTGACAGAGCTCATGAGCTCTGATCTTGCAGAGCAGATGCTGAAAGCATTCTGGAAATTACGGTTTTTGCATGTGGCAATTGAAACTTATTTATTGTAGCAGTGAAATATTTTCTTGCCTAATTTTCATTGACCTAATGCCAGTTCTCATTGCCTAATTTCATTGATATTTATGTGCAGGTCTCCTTCTGCCTTAATTTCTACCCTGGAAATGAGTCTCATGTTTTTTTAGAGGGAGCTTATTTCATTGCAAACTCAAGCTGGGGAAGTACTTGGTTCCACAGCAGCATGGGCCATGTGCACAGCTCATAGAATATTTTAGCAATATAGATAATACTTAAAAGTCTTATTTGAAGGGCAAAAAGAGATTAAAACTACAGAGGATAGGATTTCATTGGAAATCTGCTGCTTAATGTTTCTCATAGAATGAATTCGAGTAACATAGGGAAAGAAGGGAGTTTCTGTTTGATTTGAGGTTACTGGTATATTCAGAATTAGGGCCATCGCTGTATCAAGTGGAATTTTTTCATTTTCAGGCAAATGGAAATAGTAAGAACTGAGGCCAGAAAGTGGTGCTTGAAAAGCAAAGACCAGTCCTTGCCTCTGGGATCTCCAGCTTTGAGTGATTTGACAGGGGGGCTGGGATGAACCTGTGACCGTGATTCCAGCCTGATTTCCCCAGGATCCTGATGGGGAGCACTGCAGGAGGAATCTCTGCAGGCTCGATGGAATTGATCTGTATCCCTTTTTGTGTAGGTAAACCTTCTGTGCCGTAGCCTAAGATTCTGAAGAGGATTTGACTTCACATTCTGTTCTCCTTTTGGTGCCTACATGACCCCCAGGTTGCTTTTCCAGAAGTTTCCTTGGCCAGCCCTGCCGTGGCAGGGTTTCCTTACTGCTCAGGATGCCATGATACATTTGTTTAGATATTTTGTTTTCATATTTATTTATTAGTATTTCTGAAAGGAGAGGCTGAGAGGGCTGGGGTTGTTTAGCCTGGAGAAGAGAAGACTTTATAATTGCCTATAAATTCCTTGTGAGAGTGTGTTGAGATGAGGTGCACAGAGGAAGGGCAGAAGCAAATGGGCGCTAACACTGAAATGCAGGACATTGCACTTAGATGTGGGAAGAAACTTTCATCGTGAGGGTTGTCAGATGCTGGAGGAGGCTTCTCAGAGATGCCATGAAGTCTCTGTTCTTGGAGATGCTTGGAACCCACCTGGTCCTGGAGCTTTGGCTGTCCCTGTGCTGAGCAGGGGCTTGGACAAGCAGCTCTGCAGCCTGCACTGGGCTCTGACCCTGGGAAATGCTTTGCAGGTGAATAGGTGAAAAGACAGAGGGATGAACTGAGCTTTTCTTCAAATACAAATCCCACAGCTTTAAATAAAAACATTGCAACAGCCTGCAAAACATGATCTGTACTGGGAAATTGCGTTTCTTTAATTTCTTGGAAGCACCACCTCTAAAGAGGGAATAATTGAAACACCAGGGACCAGCGTTGAGCTGTTTGCTTCCATTAATGTCCAGACTTAACCTAGGCATAGTTTGTCTCCTGGCATAAAGAAATGTTACATTTATATTGAAAAAGCACTCAGTTTCCTCTGTTTTTTTAGTAGAATGAAAGAGAACATGCGGAGTTACTGTTTAACCCAAAATATTTGTCTTGTAACCAGCTACTTCGCTTCTTTCAGGAGGATGTTTGTTTCCTAAGCAAGTTTTCCGCGACATGAAAAACGCTTGGGCTGAACAAGATCTCTCTTTGCCACAGGCCTGCGATTTTTCTTGTTTATATTCATTACCCCTAATTTATTTGTTAATTTTGGATTGCAGTCGCACAGGGGGAGCGGCAAGTGGCAAATGCTCTGGCATATGGGCTGCACTGTCACTGGGAACGCTCGGCTGCGCTCGCTGCCCCGTGACCCCAGGCTGCAGCATCCACATTCCCCTTTCCTGCTCCCTTCCGACGCAAAATTCTAATGATTTTTTTTTAATTTTTTTTGCCGTGCCCTCGCTGCTCTGCTGCCACTGTTGCTCCCCACTTGCCAGGGTTCTGTGACGGAGAGCCGGTGGCAGCAGCTCAGCGCTGTGCTGGTTGTGCCGCTCGCAGGGGTGGCATCAGCCGCAGCCCATTAACGCGAGCGTGGTAATGGCAGCCACACAAAGCTCCTCCAAGGACCCTGAAGATATGTATGGGCCACCCATGAAGGAGAAAAAAAAGTGAAATAGATGCCTTTTCTGCTTTGAAATGAACCAGCCTGTTTTCATCGATACCCAGAAGCGCTGCAGTCATTAAAGGCTATTACTATGCCTATTATAAATCACGATTTCCTAGCAGTTCAGAGGTTAGTCACAAAAATTGCTTTCAGTCTAAAACTTTGTTACAATGAGTTTGTCTCGTAGTAATTCCAATCCGTATTAAACGAAGTTGTCTTTAAAATAATTATGAATGTAGCAATTATTCAAAGATAAATAGTCAAGATTACAAGAATTGTTCTATACTGAGCTATGTATCAACTCTCTGTGTCACTTCGTGTGTAGAGAATCATAAAAGGCAGGTCAGTGAAACAAACGTCTGTTACTTCACCGTGTAGCAAGAAAAACACATTGGAATTATTGGTATACTAAAAAAAAAATGCAGGCTTGGGAAAATGGTGGAAAATAAAGAGATTGCTACTGGTGATAAAGTGCGAGTTAGGACTAGTTTAAAGTATGAAATTTAATAACCTGTTTGTTCCTGAGGTAGTCAGTGGGGGTGAACAGAACTCTATAAATGCCACAGTTGTCAGTGAGGCTCGCTGATGTCACCAAGAGCTGTTCGTGGTGTCACCTGGACCTGTGTGTTTGTGTTTCCTGGGCTCAGAACCCAGGCTGGAGGGGCTCAGGAGGATTTGTAGTTGACATTCCTTCCCGAGGGCATGAGCAGCTCCTCTGTAACAGATTTGTCCCTGATGGGGGCTTGAAGATCCATTGGTGGCGACCAAAGCCAGTATATTACATTGCTTCTCTTTCCTTCCTCTGAGTTTAAGTGGAGCTCTCTTGAGGCAATTTAAAGCTGTTTGTATTTGTCATGGACACACTGAACAGTTGCTGATTTTTTTTCTCCCCCCAACACAATTGAAAATATTTCTTTTTCAGGTTGTCTAGGCTGAACCTCTCATTTGTTGCCTTTTGTGTATCGTGCTTGGCTCCCTCCTCTGAGCCCCTGTCTTTGTTACTAACATGATACTCCAGGTTGATGTGAGGCTGCCAGCCAAGTCTCACAGCGCTGAACAGACAGGGACTATTACTTTGCCAGTTTTGCAGGCAATACTCCACTTGATTTATCTAATGTGATGATTGCTTTTTTTCTTAGCAGTATGATACTGTTGACTCATGTTCAGCTTGTGATCCAGTGTAACCTCCCACATCGTTTTTTGATGAACTACTACCTACCCAGTCATTTTCTATATGTGTAGTTGATTAATCCCGCTGAATCGTGCGTGTTACCTTGCTCCTCTTCTGTTGAATTACATCTTATTTCTGTTTTATCATCAGCCTTATCTAACTGGTTTGGATTGTTTTGAATTCTGGTCTCGACATCCAACAGCGTTGCGGTTGCATCCTGCTTGTGTATGGTTTGCAGATGTAACAAGCATATGCTGCGTTCCTTTATCTGTTCTGTTAATAAAGGATTGAACAATCCCAGTTCAAAACAGGCTGTGGCAGAGCCCATGTGATAGAGCCTTCTGCTCTGACCATGCACCATTAAAACATGCTCTGGGTAAAGTTATTTCAGTAACTAAAATTGGAATGGTGGCTGGGTGAACAGAGCCTTTAATGTCTTGATGTTGTCTATTGGAATCTGTAGAAATACAATTCCAAATGTCTTCTGTTGTCAGTACTTTTCCTGACTTTAATGAGAATTCCAAACAGTGGGACCTTCGAATTTTCGCCATCTAGAGACATTCCAGGTTAAAAGCGTAGGCTAGTTCATGGAATTTCAATAAACTGCAGTTGCTGTTGGAGGGGAAGGACTGCTGGAATTCTCTGCCCACTGGGTTGTTGTTGCCACAACTCAACTGCTGGACCAGGGGTGTGTGCAGCTGCAGGACAAAATGTTCGGGTTGGCTTTCCTCAGGATGCTGGAGGCCTGCTCCTTAAAAGACATTTTTATTGACAGAGCTGTTACTAATCCCAATGTGAGCTGAAAGAACAGGATTAAATTAAAGCTAAGGCAGTGTTGCACCTGGATGTGGAATATGGGCTCTGGTATAATCTGTTTCCTCTGATGCCTGGGGATTTCCACCTTTGCTGTGTTCCCATTTCCCAGCTCATCTTGGAAGGTGAGGAAAGCAAGGTTTTCGCCCTACACAAACCACCTGGGTGTTGCACTGCCTGTTTTTATCGATCTGTATTATTCACAGAGCTTTTTAGGAGGCCTAGCCCACACTTAAATATTTTACTGTTTAGTGTCTCTCTTTAATTTTGCCCATCACGCCTGTGTGTTTTGGTAACTGAAGAGAGGCAGATGCCTGCTGCTCCCTGTGCTGGAGGAAGAGACTCTCCGCTGAAATCTTCTGGAGCATCTCAATTTAGAGGGGAAAAAGAGCTGGGCTAGAGAATTTCCAGTATTTTGCTCCCAGTGAAAATCCTTCCCTGGGGAGGCAGAAAAAGTCATTGTTTCAGACCCTGTGGCCCTGCTGCTTGTCTTTTTTTTTGCCTGATGTTGCTGGCTGGTTGCTCTGCTCCCTTCAGAACAGGTTTACACAATTACACATGAAAGGCAACTGTTTTGCTCATCTCCATAAACCTTAAATATTTTTATTTTGTGCCTGAATTATTTTGGAAATTAAGCTTCCACTTATTTACCTTTTTATGGGCTTCTGAACGTTTTTCAGTTGATTCAGTGCTTCCTTTTGGTCCTCTGTAGAGGCTAAAGCAATGTAAGTAAATGGCATTATTAGAAAAAAAAAGTTTTTTTCATATTGTTTGGATTTTTCCTTCACCTGTGGACAGAAGGGACAGGTTGAGGATGAAGAAAAATATGTGTATGGTTGATAGGATGAAGGTGAAACTATAGGTTAAGGCAAGATTTGGAGTGATGAAATATTCGAGGATTGCAGCTATAAAAAATGTTTGGATTGTACCCAAAGATTTCCCCATCCTCTTTTCAAAACTGCCAGAAGAGACCCTCGTCAGGAGAAGTTCAGTGATCTCTGGAACGCTAAACTCTAGATGCCTGTTCAAATAACTGAATAGGAGATTGATTATCTCTGTGCAAAGTTTACTGAAAGATTTTTCTTCTTTTTTTTTGTTTGCCTGGAGTCTCAGATATAAGAGAAATTCAAAGTTAAAAGGCTGGTTGCTATATCTGCTAGCAAGCAAACTACTCCAGTTGTGCCAGGTGGTTTTGAGACCTCCTGACAAGGAGAAAGTGAGGAGATTTATAAAAAAACATACAAAAATTTCTTCCCCAAAGAGGTTGTTAAACGCTGGCACAGCTGCCCAGGGCAGTGGTGGAGTCACCATGCCTGAGGGGGGTTTAAAAGCAATGAGGCACTTGGGGACATGGGCCAGTAGTGGTTGATGATCTTAGAGGGCATTTCCAGGCTCAGCAGTTCCCTGATGCCCCCAGAGAAGGGCTGTGTGGGCAGTGGGCAATGCTGGGTTGGTGTTAGCAGAGATTTAATCCCACCCTGCCCACTGAATACCCAGGGCACGGCACTGTGGGGACTCCTGTGAGTGCTGAGTTAACTGGGGTGTTTTGGCAGAGATCACTGCAGATATGAGGCGTTTCACCAGAATGAATTTTCCTGTATTTTCAATAAAACAAAGCGTTATTTTCCCTTTCTGCTGTGAACTGGGACATAACGTTGGCTACATCCTCTTCAAGAGCAGCAGAACTGAGCACGGGTGGCGCAGCCAATTTTACCTGTGCAGTAACAGAGCAAGTTTGATTGCCTGGAAGACGTGATGGTGAAGCAAAGTTGTGTTAATGCAGCAGTCGTGTCCTTTGGCAACGCACCTGTAAGAGGGAGAGTTGGACATCTGTGGAGTGGGGCTGTTCTGGGGGAAAAAAAATAGAGAAAATTAAAATAAGGGTGGGTGGGAAGAAGAGTTGTGGGTGCCTGGACCCCACAGAACTGCTGGGCCAGGGTTCATGTTGGGTCGGAAGTGGTGCAAATTACGGGGACTTAAAGCAAAGACAATATTTCTGCAACAGTTTATTACGGTCTAAGTGGTGCTTTGACCTTTCATCTGCATCGGGGTCCCTTGTGAGCAGTCTTTTATTGCAGTGGATCTGTCTGCACTTCCAGGAGAAATTTGTAGGGAATCCACACACAGAGAAAGCTGTTCTTGGGAGAGCTGTCCTGAAAAAGGAGAAACAAAGAAACCAAACAAACCGACAAATCCAACAGCAAAAAAGTAAAGAAAAAAACCTCAGCGTTATATATCAAAATCTGTAACACATGCTCAAAAAAAGTTAATATCTGGTGAATGTCTATTAAGTACTTCCTCAGCTAATAAATAGCTTAGGGGGTATAAAATTTAATACTCCTAAAATTGCAGAAGCCTTTGAAGAACACATTTAAATTGGACTCCTTGGAAGAAGGAGATTTAAAACTGACCTGTTCAGAGGTGAGCAGTGAAAAAGATGCGATGGAATGAGGCTGCATTCCTTCCATACAGAGGCATTTTGCCTTCAGTTTTTCTTTCCTGAGGTGGCTTTTGGAACAGTTTAAGTTCTTGTGTAACACATCAGCTGAACTGCACTAGTAACAGTGGCCTGTTTATTTTTAAGCCTATTTTTAAGTGTTTCTGAAGGCTCAGCTGGGCTGGGAGTGGGTCACTGTGCCACAGAGAGAGCTTGAAGAGCAGCTGTGGCCATACTTACAGGTCCTGCTCACTTTTGGTCTTAAAGCATCAGTCTGTTCCCCATTTCAGGATCTCAGGCACCAGATCCCCACTTTCCTTCTGTTCTCTCCCCATCATGGTCATCTGTAGGTAACAGGTGAGATGTGTGCACGTTTCTGAGCGTGGTTTTGGGCAGATTTTTTGAAGCTTATGATGGATCTGTCTTTCAGAGGTCAGCAGATGAGCAACAGAAACCGCCCTGAGGTCACAGGACATGTTGTGCTCGTTCTGAGTTTATTTGGGAATCAGAGCAAACCAAACTTTGCCTAGTTGGCTTGCTTCCTCAGGAGCAGTACCCCCTGGTTTTTTTCCATTTGTGTGTTTTTTCCTAATCCCAGTGGCAGTCATTTTTTTGGCACTTGCAGCTAGGAGGAAAAATTAAGTAATACATGGCATTTGTTTTGGCACTGGTAGTGACTCATAAATAGAGATAACATCTGTGCTGATAGTTTTTCGTGATATATAACCAGATTGAATGAACAAAGTTTTCATTTATTGCTGTTCTTTTGCCATTGTTATATTTAGGGAGCTCCAGTGTAACGAGTGAAAATATATGCTTATGTATATTGCTCATGTATAGATCAGAATTTATATACATCCTGTGAATTTCAATTTGGCCACTGTATCTTTTTAAACTAAAAAATGGCTTATTGCCATTCCCTGAGCCTAAAACTTTTTCAGGATCCTTCCCAAATCTTAGTCTCTTGAAGGCGCATACTGCTGCCAAGTCTACACCATTCTTTTAATTAAAAGACAAAAAAAGAAAGAGAAGTGAAACTTCCAGTGGATGTAAATCCCGATAATCCTGAAATGATGTAAATCGGTGCAGCTCCTTATGTCATTGGAGGTATCCTGACTTACATCTACTGAAAATCTGGCACATAATATTCCTGCTGGTCCTTTCTTCTGCCCAATAGCTGCTCTACACAGAGTTGGCACCGTGGACAAAGCTCTCTCTTACGAGCTGATAGAGGGTGGCACGGCTTCCAGCACTGCTGATTCAGCACAGCAGAGGCCATTTTCCTGATTTCTTTGTGAGTTAGATTAAATTACTCTGCGGGCTGGACCGGAGCCACAGGCCATAGTTTTACAGCCTTATAACATGGTATCCTAGCCCATGGCATCTGAGAGGTCTGGCTGTGTGTAAAGCTCCTCTGCTTTGCTGCAAAGGGTTTTTGGATTTGGCGCTCGGCCCCTTTGTGAGGCTCACGGCAGCAGGACTGGAAATATTTTGATTGTCTTGTTGAGATACACTAAAGTGGGGCTCTGTTAATGGAGGGAAGGGACATCATGGGGATCAGGTTAGTATGAAAACTCCACTGTGTGTGTTTGTCATGGCAACGTTTCTTTAGATTTGCCTTACAGAAATGCAGGATAATAAATAACAAATGTGGGATTTAATGAGTATAACACAGCAGGAGCACCAGTGAGGCAGGGGGCTTGTGCCATCAGAGCTGTTCCAGCTTACCAAAATTTGGGGAAATCCACTTCCCTTTGTGTCTCCGTACAGGTGCATTTCTCATCTAATCTGGGCAGGTTTGGAGTTGAACCAAGGGGCAGCAGTGGGGAGATGCCCTTTGTTGTGGCTGTGCCCTGTGCACATCCTGCAGAGCCGGGGTGCCTGTGGCTGCTCTAACAGGCACATGGGCAGAGGCAGAGGCATGTTTTCTGTTCTCTGGCAGCCACTGGCTCTGTGTATTTCCAGAGCACAGCCAGCTCTGCTGTGCTCTGCAGTTGGGCTCCACGACTGCAGCTCGCAGTGAAATTGGTCTGAGTGTCTTTGGCCAAGTCCTGCTCTTGCTCTGATTTACCCTTTCCCCTCCAATCCTCGTGATTGCAAAAGAGACTCTGGCAAAGGGAGAAAACAACTGTTAATGAGGAGAGAAAAGGTCAGACAGATCCCAGCGAAAGCCATCCTGCTTCCAGCAGAGAGAACAATCTAAGCTGATCCTGTCTAAGCCAGGTGTTGGACTGAAGTTGAGACCAGGCTTAAAGAATTTTCACCATAAGTTTAGAAGCTTCACTCTGTCTCTTCTCCCTCACCTTACTTCCAATCACTTCCAGTCACATTGTTTTATAGCTTTGAGGGGCTTGCATTGTATCAGGATGGACACCCCACATGTGGTTATCTCACAGTTGCATTACTGCCTTTCAGCTTTATCTCTGTAGTTTAGAAATAAAAAGAAAAACACTGCCAAACAAACCCCTCTGGTTTTAATACAAAGATGAACACATTTTTGCAAGTAAAAAAGTATTCTTGATTCAGAACGTCGGGCCACAATTCTCTGGGTGTGATACCGAGGTGAAGTTCATGTTGCTGGTTTCAGTGCAAAAACAAAAGTGGGCAGATTAGGAAATTTGTTTCTGAGTGGTTTGTTCTATTTTCTGAGCCCTAGTTCAGTCTCATGGACTCCGGTAGAGCTGCTGCACAGAGGGTTTATCTATTGATTTCTGAATGTATTGTGCTGTTAATCTAAAACCTCTTTCCCCAGTGGAATTTCTATTCAGAAGGCTCCAGCCAAGCTCAAGAAAGTTATTTGATTTGGGAAGTTTGAAAGAATAATAAAAGAAGGATTGATGCAGGTGGATTTTCATGAGCTCAGTCTTCTAGTAAAATAGACAGGCTTCTTCCTCCTGTCTGTGGTGGTTGGCTCATTATTTAGGAGGAAAGCAGAGTATGGAGATCACTTAAGTTTTGCTGTCTGAGAATTTTGCTATTATGAAACTTGTTCAGAAGAAAATAATGAGAACAGTTTTGGTGATATAACAAAATATAAAAATTAATGGGTTACTGCAGCTTTGTCTTTCCATAAATTTGTGTGCTTTATTTCTTAGCAAATGGGCCTTTTCTGCTAATTTTTAAACTAGTAAAAAATTAACTGCCAGTGTTTGGGAAATCCATGTAATTTCCCAGTAAGACATATGTGGCAAGGGAATTGCACCATATAAACCAGGGAACTTTGTTCCTCAGATATTTCCATCCTTCAAGTATTGAAGATTGAGTAAAGCTTTTAAAAGAGCTGAAACATGACAGAAGATGGTGCTTTATGAATCTTCTTGTTATTAAAATGTCCATTACTTTTGCTGAGAATAGAATGTGGGAATAAACAGTCTTGTATTACAATAAAAAAAATCCCAAAAAGTACTTTTTGCCTTTGAGTGCACTGGTGTTGTCTGTAGTGCAGGAATTAATGAAGCAGACAAACGAGATGAAATCAGTAGTGAAATGAAATGAAATAAAATTGAGGCATTTTTTGGCTTTTTGGGGCTAAGGTCCTGTCCAGCTGAAATCAGTTGCCCTTGACTTCACAGTGCCCATGGCTGGTCCAGTAACAGGTTTATTCTGCTCCATTAGGATGTTGTCAAGTTAAGTCAAGGAAGGTGGACTTGTATCTAAAAAGAGATTCCTTGTGAGAATTCCCTGTCTCTAGAGCACTGTAGTTTATTAGACGTGATTATTTCTTCCTTGGGTTTAGAAGCACACTTGTTGCTCTTATTTATGCAAAAAATGCAGCTCTCTGGAGATATGTGATTAACCTGAGGCATTATTTTATTGCAGACCCAGGTGGGAAGCTGGAAGTTCAGAGTATGCATGAAGAATTATCTGGGTATGAGGCAAAATGTTGTATTAACTATGCAGTTAGTCTTTGTCAGCAGCATTCAGAGTTTCTTCAGCCCTTGTGGTGACTAAACCTAGCAGAATTTATTGGTGAATAGTTCAATTTGCTTAAATGGGCTGATTTTCTTGAGTAGGCAGAAATTGCATCTTAGTTCATGTCTCAGATTTAGTTCAACTGAAAGGCCAAATCCAGATTTGACTTGTTTTTCTTCCCAAATGCCTGTTTTAGCACTGGGTGAATAGGACACCCAGGATTTGGCTGAGGGACTTAATTTGCTGGAGCTGGGGTAAAGAGTTGCATTTAAGACTGGTCTAAAAACTCAACTTTGAACCAGGTAGGAAACAAGAGATTCTTTTTTTCATCCTTTTTTTCTTTCCCCCCCCATGTAGAAATAAGTGCTTGAGAATATCTGAAACATCTACCAGTATCATTTCACTGCTGAGAATTGGGTAACTGTGTAAAATTATATTGACCTGAGGGGATTGAAATATAGAAGTGGCCGTGCGCTTAACTGTGCAGGAATCAAACTGTTTTACTGATAACATTTTATTGATTCATCTTCTCCTGGTGTTACAAGTAGCCTGGAGCCTGGCAAAATGAGCTGGCAATGTTTCTGTGTTGTGGACGTTGCAGTATTGCAGCTCTTCATAGGTATTGAAATTTTATATATGGGCTGAGAGTTCACGTAATTATTGTGATTTGAGACTGCAGATGGGGCTTCCCAGAGGCTTCATTTCAAGCTAGATAACTGGTAATTTCTCTTTTCTGTTTAAGAATCTGTTGTCCCTCCTTTTCTCTGCAGCTGCTGAGGTTTTTCCTCTGTGAAAAGCTGAACCGTATCTCTGACTTAATGAAGATGCGTAAAATGATTGAAATTGCCTTAACAAGGCAGTGCTCTATACAGAGCAGCAATGGAAATGTGTCGTGCTGTTTGCAAGGGATACTGTGTCCTTTTCATAAATGAACTGTGCTTTCCCACCATATTATAAAAATAATAACAGCGAAAAAAAAAAAAATCCTTCTTCTGACAAAGCTTTAAGAAAATGAACGGCTTAAAAGGACCACGATGACAGATTGTGAGTTCAACCTGCATGTGTTGACTAATTAAATTCTTTTGAAAGAGCTAATTTCATGTATTTTATTTAATGAAAGCTTATTTAAGATTTTAATGATGTGGGTCTTTTCTCTTCAGCAGAATGCCATATTGACTCATGACATATTTTTACACAGGCTTCATTCTGCCATGAACAACAGTGGTTGGAAATGTGAGCGCTTGATAAAGTATCATTAAATTAGCTTACTGTAGTTGCAGATTTTTATTATGCTACTTCACGGAGATATGAATTGATCCCGTTGTACTTGCTGGGTTTAAAGGTGCAGCACTGTTATTGATTGTGCTACTTTATCTCAGGTGTTTCATCAGCCTGCTGGCAGGCTGGCTCCCTCTACAATTTCAGAAAGTACTGGCTTTGTGCATTTTTTTTTTTTTTATTCTGTGCCTTTCGTCTGAGTGTGTGCCTTTTTTATTGTAAATACCCTAAAAGAGATCCTGTTTTTGGTTGTACCCATCCCTTGTGCTCAGCAGCTCCGCTCTGTCCTGGGGCTTTGGGTGCTGCTGTAGGGAGGTGAAACACTGGGTGTCCGTTGTGGAAGCACTGCTGGATGGGCTGTTGTCCTCAACTATTTTCCAGGGAATTAGTGACATTTACGAGTGCAGAGGGAAAAATCAGTTCTGCTCAAACTTCATACCGCGTGCATTTGGAATAGGGGTTTCGTCTGTTGGTGTAATTGTTGGTAATGTGATGTGTGTCACAAATAAAGTCAGAAAAACAAGAGCCTACGTCTTGGTTAATCAAAACTTTCAGATATTTTTCCACATTGAGTAGTGGATTTCTTCTACAAATCTTGGACCTCCCAGACCTATTCCAATACTAAATGTATTGGAAACGGATTGCTGTCAAGGCTTGTCCAGCTAATTAAATTCCCTTATTAGCACCAGAGCTGCAGTTTTCCAGAGAAGACATTAGTTGAATAATCTTTCCAACTTATCTAGGTCCAAACTAGATGGCCTTTCGTAAAATGTTGAGCTGAAAGTTCAGCAACAAAATACGTAAGTCTTAGTCCCCTTTTTTGTGTGATCTTAAATATAAACTGGTATTTCAGCTGTTCTGTAAAATATTTTCAGACTTTAATTATCACAAGCTCCTTATGCCATGAGGACTCTGTCACCTCACCCTTCAGGCTGAGGGCAGTCCAGCAGTGATGGCTTTTATGCATTAATGAAGTTTGTCATGATTCATTTTGGCGTATTCTTAGCCAAATGTAAGGATCTTCTTGTCATAAAGTCCTGCTGATCCATGGAGGTTGTTTGTGCTCTATACTGGTGATTGTTGAATCTTTACAGGAGAAGGGAATATCAAGATTTTGATGGACAACCAAAATGTGTGAGGTTTAGTCAGAGCCCTGATGGATTTTCCAACAGGTGGGCGTTTGCCCTTGGAGGGAGCCACCAAACGAAATGAAATATGCTTTGACCCTTGAGCTTTGCAAATGGGGAGTGAGTGACTCCCAGCAGATGTGCCTTAGCCCAGTGGAATCCACTCTGGAATGTGAGAGCATCCAGGGGTCCCACTGCCCCTCCACTCCCACCTGGGAGGGCAGGGATGGTGCAGGAGGAAATGCCTTGTTTCCTTCCAGAAATGGCAGGGAAAAGTGTCTTTGTGTCAGACAGAAGACCCACACTATCTCAGGGTTGGGAATGGAGAGCTTCCTAATAACACTGAGCAAGAGATGTTTAAAAATTGCCCGAAGTTTCAGGAAACAAGATATTTGTGCTAATTAGGCTATTTGCCTGTCATCTTTATTCACTATTTAAATAACAGAAAGCCCTCAAGTGAAATCAAAGCGTGGTAGAACATATTTCTTGAGTCTCCTTGATCAAAGCTTATAGAAGGAGGGGAATACTGCTCGTAACTATTTCCTCAAATTCAGATGTGAGATATATTCTCTATTGTAGTCCTCTCTATTGAGGACTTTTGCATAACCTGTGGCAAAGTGATGGATGTCTGTCAGGTATCAGACATCCTGCTCCTTTCCAGGTGTACATGTGATGAATTACTATTAGCTCTGTCAGGATGTGACAGAAATAGATGTCTTCAAATAAAAACAACCAGCAAACTAAATGTGTATTGTTCTGTTCTTACTGACTAACACTGATTCAGTTTGCACTTGTCTTCTTGTGTATCTGCCCCTTGATCTTTTCCCAGATTGCAAATACTCTCTGAGATGGAGATCCCCATTTTCCTGACCTGAGTTTATAAAGCAAATGGCACGGTGGGATCCTGGCCATGTGTGGGGTCTCCCAGCTTTTATCTTGAAGTCAATAATTAATAAAACAAACAGGAGATGCCTTTGGGTAGCTGCTCAGTCTCCTGCTCAGATGATGTTATAGAGCAGGGTGATACAGAAATTGTTCAGGAATTTTTGTTGTGTTATCTTTTGGTTTTGGTTTGGGGTTTCTGTGTTACTGTTTTCTTTAAGGATGTGGGTTTTTTCAGAAAGGAAAGAAGGCACCCTCTAGACCTGAATAATTGAAAAAGAAGATTCTTCGAGCTTGATCATCTATGAATGGAAGAAAATAATAAAAGAGAAATGGAAGCTTACACCTCTCTGCAGCCAGGTGGGAGCGATTACACACGTGGCCTTCAGAGCAGGACAGACAGCCCGAGCTGGGACCTTGCCCAGGTCACAGCTGCTCCTGGAACGCTGCAAGTTTTCCATGTCTGGTTGTGCAGTCCTGAAGGAGGACTAGAAAACACCGAGGACAGCGGAAGGAAGCGTGCCCGTAGCATGACACGAGATAAGGGGAAATAATACCTGCAGTGGCAGAGCTGGTGTGCTGTCAGCCACTGATACACATCTTACTCCATTCTCCACTTGGTAATTGGCACTGGAACGCTGCAGCAGAAGCCAGCTGATTCCTTTGTTTCTTTTCATTCTGCGCCTTCTCGATAAGGGAGTGAAAGGATTCCTCCCTGGATGTGTTACTCAGACGTCGATGTTGAGGCTCATTACAGAACCCAGCACAGCCTACTGAGGAGAACAAAGCATCAGCGTGATGCCCCATCTGATCACCCACCCAGACACGCTTTTGTGGAGCTCGGGAATGCCATCAGCCTGAAGGATTTCCTGCTGTGGGAGTTCCTCACCTGTGCTTGCGTAGCTGACTCCTTCTGAATCTGCAAGCCACCAATTGTGTGTCATTTCTGCACAGGTGACTTCAAAGGATAGTTTAAAATTTGTGTCCTTTGGTCCGCTATTCCTACATCACGTTTTGAAGAAGTCCAATCAGTCGAAGTGTCGTCCGAATGTGTTTATTAATCTGTAAAGAATAAAGATGAAGGTTCAAATTTGGGCGCTCTAAGTGGTTTTGGATTGGCTACAACTTGATTTTTAGATCTGTCTTTTGAAATTTGTCACCATTAAAAACTTACAGCTAAATGTCTTTCAAATTTATGGATTTTCTCTTCTTTCCCTTCTTTGCTCACCTAGATGAATGCTTAGAGAAGGGTGTGCACTTCTCCTCGGAGGCACGCCCAAAACTGGAGATGAAAAGGAGCAGGGGGAAGCAGGAGAGTTCAGTTAAGTGTCTGCTGGGTTTCAGGAATAGTTTAATTTATGGTGATAACTTCTCTTCAGCAGTTGACTTGCTGTGACCCTAAAGAAAGCTCTTGCAGACGGAGCTTTCACTATTTCTGTGAGCAGTTATGTACTTTGTGCATGTGTGGTTTACTGCCACAGATGGGTCCCCCTGAATTTGGAGGCCAAAGGCAGTAGCAGAAGGTTACGAGGTGGCACTGCTGCATAGTAAGTTTCTAAAAACAAACACAGCAGTTTTTACGAGCACCCTGTAAGATCTGGTTCAAAAGATATTTAAAAACTGTAAAAAACCCCCTAAAAATAAACCACAAACACCCAAGAAAAGGAAAAAAAAAAGATTTGTTTGCCTGCTTGCATGCAAGTATCCCTGAAAAGTTGATGAGTTCATTTTTACTTATTTATGGGCAAATTACAGAGGTGCATCTGTTCCTTCTCTGTATACAGCCAGGCATCTCAAGTTTCTAAGATACTTCTTGACATTCTTTGAAGATTTAATGCCAGGTGGAAGATCAGTTAGAATTACAGATATCTTGAACTTTGAAAATAATGCTTCTGCTGGAAACTTTTTTACTTTTGCTCCTAACTTTAATGAGGCACAGTCTAAACATCATAGTAACTGAAGCAGCAGAAAGGGGAAAAAAAAGACAACCCGACAATTCACAAGAAAATACTTTCACATGTTTACAGTAGAGCCAAAATATTTGTGCTGTGTTTATTTAATTCAAATGCTTAGAAATATGTCATGTTATAAAAATAGTACTACTGGAATAAAACCATAGCCTGCAAGTCAGATACCTGAGCAGGGAATACTCAGCTGGAATCCAGTTTTTGCAATTTTTACAAGTTGCTTACGCTGCTGTCACTGAAGAGGGCAAATAATTTTAGATAAAGCTCTCTTTGCCTGCCATTAATTGTGAGAGTTAAGTATGTGCCTTTGGATAGCAAACAAGTGCCATCAGGTATCCTGTAACCCTTGTACATCTTAATTGTGTCTGCCAAAGCGGAGTTTTGGTTTTTAGAGATCACACCTCTAATAGTGGAGAGCACCAGGCTGTGCCTCACTGGGATTTTGCTTTGCCTTTTTCCCTTAAATTCAGTCACTCATTCAAGTAAATATATATATATATATATATATATGCATATATACACCCCTTTGAAAGCATGGCCTGAGGAATCTGACACTGGCCATCAGTTAGTGGATTTTGCTTAGTAATTGCTTCATCTATTCAATACTATTGAAAATACCCTTGAGCAGAACATAGCTGCAGGGGAACAACACTCTGAAGCAGCAACCTAATTAATGAATCTTATTGCCACTTAGACGAGCATTATACAGCTGGCCTTGGTTGTCAGGATGGATCTGTTCTTGCGACATTATGTGTTTGTCCAGGAAACTGGTGCAATTATTCGAGAAATGAATTGTTAGAGAAAGGAATGAAGTGGGATTGGTGTATTTGGGTCTGTGGAGGCAGCAGGTTCCCTTTCAGTGTGCAGTTGCCCTCCTGATGGTGCAGGTGTTACCAGCCTCTCCTGTCTGCCTAGAACAACAAATGAATTCTCCTGGCTTTTATTTGTTGCATTCAGATGAAGTGAAAACAAAGTAGTCACAGCTGGAGTCTGAAAGCAGGCAAATTGTTTGCATACAGTAGAAGGGTGAGCAAAGCTGAAGTAGGAAAGGATTTTCTTTTTCATTTAATATTTTAAAAAACACAAGCTGTTGTGTGTGTCCAGAGAGCACCTGGGGTTTTGTGGATGGTGGTGTGGAATGTTTGTCTCCAGCAGAGTAATTGGACCAATAATAGCTGCTGGTGCTGTGTGTTTTTTGAAGATCTTCTGAAGGAAGTTATTTTCATAACTAATTCTTCATTCCTGCCTTTAAAAAATACTGAATGCTGTGTTTGGGATCTGTATGGCTGAAATCATTCTACCAACAAAAACTGTAGCTCTGGGTGCAAGTCAGAGCTTGTGTTTCTAATTGAAGTCATAGACAATTTACTGAGTGTTCGACAAATAATTCTGAGGTTGCACCAGCCCATTTTTTGATGCCCTTCCAACCTTGGTTACTCTGTGATGCTGTGGAAAAGGCAAAGACACTTCTAAGAACTTCCTGTTCTATCAAGGACTACAATAATCTGCTCTTCTTTCAGATCTTTTCTGAATGATGCCAAACCTTCAGCAAAACCCAGTTCTGCAAGTCCCCACTATCACGTGGGGAAATGAGACCCCACGTTAAGGACACCCATATTGCTTGTAAAGCCTTTAACTTTCTGTGCTGTTTTAAAATGTAATTTTCTGCTTCTCAATGGAGATTTGCTGAAACCTGTGATTTCTACTTGGCCTTAGGAGAGTTCTTCAGCTAAAATAATTTTCATTAGAAAATTCCTCTGATGGGATTATGAACTTTTAATGTGAGATCATCACTGAACCTTTTGTGTGTTCTCTGAAGTGACCTTGGCACGTGGTGAGTTCTGATCCTGGAGCATCTTTCCTGGTTTGCATGTTGGTGATTCCTGTGGCGGCTTCTCTGCTTCAGCCTGTTCCTGCGGCCCCAGCTCCTGCCTGAACTGCTTGGCCTGGCACAGGTCTGCCCCACTTCTGCCTTCCCTTTGTAGCTGCTTCAGGCGTTCCTTGTCTACACTCTGCTGTCAGCTCCTTACTCTTTTTTTTTTTTTTCCTCATGTAGGGCAACACATGAACACACCTCAATGTGAAATTTTCTGAAGAATTTTTAATGCCTGCAAGTGGCACTTGAGTGGCTAATTCCAATAACTCCGGCAGTCAGTTGATGAAGCATTCTTTGCCTTATGATTTGAGTAATAGAAGTAGTTGCATCTGTGCTTATATATCAGAAAAATAGCTTATCCAGCTCTTTTCAGTCCCTTTGATTCATTGGACGTGGCCACAACAACACTGTTTATTGCTGGTCAGTCGTTTTCAAGTCAGTGAGCATCTGGGTTGGTCATTAGCCAGCAGAGAAATCAATTAGGGCTGCTGGGGGGGTGTTTGGAGGAGAGGATTGAAATACATGAATTCTATTGATCCATTGTCCTGGATAATCAACATCCCCACGAGCAGACCTTAAAGCTGTGTGAGGACGCCGTGAAAGTTCCTTTCTGCTCTTGCACCTCTGTTCAACCAAGAACGAATCCTCCGGTCAACAAAGACGGCAACTCTCCGAGGTTCCACATTCCCAACTTTGATAAAGCAACGAGCTAATTAATAAAGCACAAATTGTTCGCGTTTTTCTGTGGAGCGCTGCCGAGGATCCATTATTTTATTTAGTGTGTTTGTCTTAAAGTGATTATGCTACTAATTATAAGGCTCACTAGTCTGTTTAACAGGAGTCCAAATAATTATAATTTGTTTGCATTCCCACCCTGTGTATTTTCATGCAATAAGGAAAACATTTTGTTGAATGATTAATCTTGTGCATGGCTCTCTGTATGTTCAGGAAAATTAAATGTCTCATTTTTGTTCTAAATGAGAGATTTCTGGTTTTGCTACTCTTGTTCTCAAGGTGTATTGGTCAATCCTGAAGAAATTTGAAGATAAAGCCACAGGGGGGATGATGGACTCTTAGGGATGGAACCCAGTATGTTCACAATAAAGTCCATAACAAATTCCTTTCGGTGTCAAATTCTTTTGCATAATTTGTGTTTAAAAAAAAAACAAACAAAAAAAACGGGGTGAAGCTCTTATTTACAGGCTATCTTAAAACAAAATAAATTCTTCAGCCTTGGAAACAATTTGGCAGCCAAGTTCTGTTGCTCTTACTGGAGTAATTTGAAGGACAAAATTCATGACAGGCTTTTCAATAAATGTTCAGTTTAGGGCACCTTGGAATCAGCAGCAGCATCACAAAACCCTGTGTGAACTCGGAACATCCAAAGAATGTGTTATTTAATGTTAAGAAAAAAATTGTCAAGATTTTATAAAAAGCTCAGCAAATTGAGGCAAAAGTACTGAAGTCACTTTCAGCGCTGTACTTCAGAAAATTGCTCAGATGAGAAGTCAGCACTCTGAAGTTAACTCCTTGTTTTATGGCAAAGAAAAAATTAAAAAACAGAGTTGTGTCTAGGAATCTACTTGGAAGTTTGCTGAAGTTTAGGTAGCGAAATGCTTGCTAGGAAAAAAGACCCAGCAGAAAAATCACAATTTCAAACTCAGATAATAGTTTCTGAAAATAGCTGGGCTGCCAGAATGTCAGAGTCAGGAATGAGAAGATTGCTGAGGGGAAATGGCAGAGTAACAAGGGGCCTGAGGAGACGTGAGGAGCTCACGGCTTCACCTTGGTTCGAGGGAGAGAAAATTGCTTAGTGCTACTTAGAGCATCTCTCATTCAAAGATCTCAAAGCTTGCTGAACCAAACATAATCCTTTGAAGACAGGTACAGAGTGATGAGCACTGTGCTTGTCCTCGTGGTGCTGCTGTCCCTGCCTTGGAGCGTCCTGACCTCTGGGCACGGTGGCACCACAGAGCTCAGCACAGGAGGGAAGAGGAAAATGCAGGAGGGAAGAGGGAGAATGCAGGAGGGAAGAGAGAAAATGCACTTGGGAAGAGGGAGAATGCAGGAGCGACAAGGGAAAATGCAGGAGGGAAGAGGGAAGTGCAGGAGGGAAGAGGGAAGTGCAGGAGGGAAAAGGAAAAATGCACTTGGGAAGAGGAAAATGCAGGAGGGAAGAGAGGAATGCACTTGGGAAGAGGGAGAATGCAGGAGCGACAAGGGAAAATGCAGGAGGGAAGAGGGAAATGCAGGAGGAAAGAGGGAAATGCAGGAGTGAAGAGGGAAAAAATCCACTTGGGAAGAGGAAAATGCAGGAGGGAAGAGAGAAATGCACTGGGGAAGAGGGAGAATGCAGGAGGGNAGTGACAGGACAAGGGAAGATGCAGGAGGGAAGAGGAAAATACAGGAGGGGAGAGGAAAATGCAGGAGGGAAGAGGAAAATCCACTTGGGAAGTGGGAAAATGCACTTGGGGAGTGGGAAAATGCAGGAGGGAAGAGGGAAATGCAGGAGGGACGAGGCCGGGGTGACAGAACGCCCTGAAATGCCATCACTAAAGTCTGGACGCCACCATGCTTCCAATGAATAAATAAATAAGTAAGTCATCAAGTGCAGGTGAAGATATTTCCTTTCTTCTGACATTCGCGTTTGTTATTCTGCCAAATGTTTCCTTTACTTGGGAGAAAATTGGAGCAGCCAAGATTCTTAATATTAAAAGACCTCAGTGGAACTGTTAAAATTCCATTCTGTTCAAAATTTTAATGCCAGTTGGCTGTATTATCTCTTTATAATTTTCTTCTTCAGTGCATACGTAACTGCATTAGTTGGTCATTTACCAACAGACTTGAAAGACCAATACCATTAGCAGGGAAAATAGCTAGAATTTTTTTTTTTATGTAGGAGAAAAATGGAAGTGTTACTTGCTTTTTGATGATGATAGTAGTGGTAGTATTTATCTTTTTACTTTTATTTTTCCCCACACTTCCCCCATAAAGCATGAACTCCAATTTTATCTGCATTAGTGTGAATAAAAACNGAGGAGGGACAAGGGAAGATGCAGGAGGGAAGAGGAAAATACAGGAGGGGAGAGGAAAATGCAGGAGGGAAGAGGAAAATCCACTTGGGAAGTGGGAAAATGCACTTGGGGAGTGGGAAAATGCAGGAGGGAAGAGGGAAATGCAGGAGGGACGAGGCCGGGGTGAGAGAACACCCTGAAATGCCATCACTAAAGTCTGGACACCACCATGCTTCCAATGAATAAATAAATAAGTAAGTCATCAAGTGCAGGTGAAGATATTTCCTTTCTTCTGACATTCGCGTTTGTTATTCTGCCAAATGTTTCCTTTACTTGGGAGAAAATTGGAGCAGCCAAGATTCTTAATATTAAAAGACCTCAGTGGAACTGTTAAAATTCCATTCTGTTCAAAATTTTAATGCCAGTTGGCTGTATTATCTCTTTATAATTTTCTTCTTCAGTGCATACGTAACTGCATTAGTTGGTCATTTACCAACAGACTTGAAAGACCAATACCATTAGCAGGGAAAATAGCTAGAATTTTTTTTTTTATGTAGGAGAAAAATGGAAGTGTTACTTGCTTTTTGATGATGATAGTAGTGGTAGTATTTATCTTTTTACTTTTATTTTTCCCCACACTTCCCCCATAAAGCATGAACTCCAATTTTATCTGCATTAGTGTGAATAAAAACAGTGCATCCTCAAGCAAGATGCATAAATACAACCCCTTTTACTATGCAAGCAATAACTGCAGTGGCAACTCTCGTAAGAGCTGTTACAATGCACGAACAGGTCCTGAGAGCACATTTGTCACGGTAATTTCAAATACAGACCTTCCCTGCAGAGTTTGCAGCCTGCAGAAAGATCTGGTGTGTGCAGGTCACACTTGTGGTGGAGGGCTGGGACATGAGGAGGGGGAACAGCTGATGGACCCTGGCGTTAATCTGAATCCTTTCAAGCAAAATGTTACTTGATCAGTGCTGATAATGCATTGTCAGGCGTTTGGGCAACACGAAACTGTTTATGCCGAGCTCCCTGAACCAGAAGGAGAAGGAAAGTTCCTAATGAACCTCCTGGAGAGCCCAGCCCCAAGTGTTGGGTCTAGCACTGTTTTTTCATCTGATGCCAGACGGCTCTAAATAGGTCTTAAAGCAGCTCCAACAGTTTATGCTGTTTAATAAATCTAATCTGTGAAACGGGTCACGTAAAAAAACCTAAAAACTTTTCTTCTAATTACAGTAAGATTTTATTGAATGTACATTATACATATAGATCATAATACTTATTAAAAAAAGACTATTAAGATTTTACAGTTCAAGATTTTACAGGCAATGGGAACAGTGGAAGCCTAATGCTTTCTGAGAATCATATCTGCATTAGCAAGATAAAGGACAATTTAGGAAGATTACAAAAGCAATGATTTAGAGTACAACATAAAAATCTGCTGAGAACTAATTCGCAATGCCAGCTGCTGCTAAGCTTCTTAATCTTTATCTAGTTCAATTAAAATCTGAATGTTTGGGATTTCATTAACAACTGGGGACTTGGAAATTACATGCACTTTTACACTGTATTCAACTGCTTATGCACGTTGCAGGAAGTTGCCCGAAATGTCTTCAGGTAGACTTGAGATATAATTAAAACTTAAGTACTTAAAGGATAATGCAGAGGTAAAAGAGGATTATTTTAAATTTTCTGTCAGATCCAATTGACAAAAAAAGAATCTCGCACGAGTTGAAACGAGTTGCAAACCAGTCAGAATTTTAATTCAGGGGATATTTATGGACGATTGTGCAATCAGATGTGCAGATCAAACAGCCTCATTGGAGGGCGGAGTGAATTGGATATTGTAATTGTGCCCTGTACTGCTTGTGTTTTTTTGTGGAAAAACCACTTCACATCTATCGTTCACTTCTGTACTGATGTAACCACGCTGCTATCAATTAATTATGCATTTCAAAGAATCTGCAAGTAGGCCTTTCTAAAATTAAACTAAGCAAAGTGATGAACAAGCTTTTAATCACTTAATACTGTGTATAAAAAAAATAGTTTCTTTCCACTAATTCCTCAAGAATAATTCTTCTAAAAGTTTTTCAGAAGTAGAAAAAAGCTTTTTTTTTTTTTCTTTTTTCTTCTTCATTGCTTCTCTCCTATTTTCCATGAAAAATTTACCCATCCTTGCCATACCTGCTGATTTAAAGGAGGGAAGTGCAATAACATTGAGCAACTCTGTATTTTGAAGCAGTTCATTGAAAAAGCTGAAGATTTGGATATTTGATGGTCTACAAGAACACTGACTTTTTCTTGCCTGTGTGATGGAGTAGATGTCATGCTGTATTTCCTAGGAGAGCTGGGTGCTGATGGAGGTGCCATGGGCATTTATTTATCTATTTATTCATTGGAAGCATGGTGGTGTCCAGACTTCAGGGTTTCTCAGGGTCGGGGGCAGCACCGTGGAATGTGCTGGTTGAGCTCTGGGTCAAATCCTGAGCTGGTTTGAATTTTCAAACTGGAATGGATTTCTTTCTTTTGAATTACTCAGTTCTAATGATCTTAGTTGCCACGAAAGGATGTGGAGGTAAGAATATTTCCAGAATGTATGAGGTATGAATGGTGTCGGTGTTCCTCTTGGAAATGTTGAAGAGGTGTAGTGCTGCAGGATAATTGGTGCAAGACTTAGAGACAGCCTTAGGGATGGCTGGGGGTGCCACTGGAGCTCCTGTGACACAGCTCTGGCATGGGACACCACAGCAAGCCCCGGCTCAGCCCTGCCAGCCTCACTCGGAGCAGGGCTGAGGGGTTTGGGGCTCTGGGGCTGATCCTGTGGCTTCAACGAATTGTAACCTACATGTCACCTTCCACATCTGAATGCTGAACCCAGTGAGATAGACAATATTTCATCTGCAGAGATCTTAATTCATCTGCTGGGATAGCTGTCCTCAAAAGAGCAGCAAATTTTCCCTTTTCCTCTTGACTGCAGAGTACACTGAGACTTCAGAGGCATTTCTTTAGCTCTGGAGTTCATTGTGTGCCCTTACAATGGATCAGCCATTGTTTAGGTGGCCTGGTGTGATAATCTGGATTTGGGTTTTTACTCCTTGGATTTGGGTCCTGTCAGAAATGGAGAGGTTGTTAGCGAAAATTAAAATCGGCTTCCTTCTTTTTTTTTATCCTTGTAAAAAGAAAACTGAAATAAATAAAATGAAGGGTATTGATATATCACAAATGGAAACAGTAAATGTGTCACTGGGGAGATGAGTGGGAGTTGAGAGCAAAGATAACTACAGACATGAGAAGTATCTGTACATTTGGCGTCAGATACTGAAATCTGTGCCACGGATTGATCCTGCAGGAATAATAAATACACATTATCTGTAATTATTCTCGAACTTCATAAACCTTAGTTTAATAACATCCTTTGCATCGTTTTTTTTTTTTTTTTCCTGAGGTCTTTTGTTTTTATGACACTGTCAGGCTTTTAAATTTTAACTTGCAAGAAAATTGCTCCAGCTGTTATGGATTTTGTCCCACTTCTGTTCTCTGGAGACTGGGAGTTCCCTTTAGAGAGTTCAGGTACCAGGTTGGAAGGTTTCTATGTCTGAGATGGTTTGGTAGTTTTTTTTAAGGAAGATTGCAGGCTCTGAATTTGCAACTTTTATTACAAATACAGTTTTGGGTGTAAAAAAATAATATTTTTTTAACTTACATCCTACAGTTTGGGGCTTTTTTAATTTAATTTATTTTATTTTATTTAATAATATGATGTCAGATAGGAGAAATATTCTTGTTGCAGGTGTTGTAGTGTGTTCTTTTATCAGTGGACACAATCGAGTGGTGTTTGAGTTACCAGCCCTCCCATGGTTGCACACTGAGCTGGGATCAGCATGGATATTGAAACTGTTTATTGGGTTTCTTCTGCTGTTATAAGTGTGATCACATTCCATGATGTCCTGAGGTCTTAAAATACCGAGAAACAGCCGTAAGCAGAATTTCAAGTTCAGCTTTCCTGAAGAGCGGGAATTAAATATCGGCCAGTACATTCTTGTGCATGCCTGGTGGTGTGCTGGCCACGGGTCGTGAGCTGGGGATGCAGTTGGGTCTTGAACCAAAATTTGAGTGTACACTTTAATTTCCTAATTGCAAAAAACCCCTCAAACTTCTCTCATTTCCATCACTCAGGTCTCCCGCACGTCCCTAATAAGATGGGTACCCAGCTGTGGGCTCTAGGCCACATCTGCCCAAGTAAAACTGGCTGGGCTTGTGGCCATGTGAGGGACTCCCAAGGGAAGCAAGTACATGAGTTTTAGTGAAATAGTATTTCACTCAATATTTCACTTGTCCAGAATAAAAGATTCAGTTTTCACTGAATTCAGCTGATGTTCGTTTCCATACTGTTCTTTCTTTAACTTGTTAAAAAAAAAAAAAGTAAATTTTTAGTATGAAAAATTAAACCAAACCTATAAAAAATTCTCTCTCCTCTTTTTCTCTTTTTATAAAATGAAACTGGAGTGATTCTAAATAAATTCTGAGGAATTTCAGCCCTTGAGTTGATCTTTTTTCTCTCATACAGTTTTAATTTAAAATTTCGCATTTGCTAATGACACATTTTTAATCTATCTGAAGATTGCCATCTACTGGCATATAAGAGCTTTTGGGGTCTGTTATTGTTCATAAATTTGAAAATCCAATAAAGTTTGTTGTTTTCTCAGTTGATCTTGTTGATTGCATTATGCTTTGCAGGGTAGGGGCAATAGTAGAGGAAACATTAGCGGCATTTACTTGATCTTACCAAGTGCTGTGCAATGTCTCCTTAATTAAAAGCACATTATAACAACATATTGATGCTTCCCACATGAATGAGCTCTCTATTCCTCCAAATTAAGCCATATTTCATATTTCTATCCTATAAGAACAGAAGAATACATTAATAAAAGGTTAAAAAACCACACTTTTTTCCTAAGCATTTGAAGTGTTTCTGACCTTCTGGCATGGTAACAGTTAGGTACCTCAATAAACCACAGGGGGTAGAATTTAATAGTGTAATTCCAAATTTGTGGGAGACACCTCTCCTTCCTCAAGTTAATTTGTAGTTAGTCCTGAAATACTTCAAAATTTCTAGCCCCTGATGCCTCCCAGCATCCTCCCTACTCAGCAGAGCACCAGCATCTCCAGAAGAACTTAATTTTCTCCCCAGCAGCTGCGGCTGGTGCCACCTCCCCCAAGCTCTGAGCAGCCACAGGGCTGTGATCCTCTGCTCCAAGGCTGAACATTGAATGCACCTGGAACCAGCATGCCCACCCAAACTGGGAGAGCTGGGGCATTACTGGGGGGTGGATTGCAGGTTTGGGACCTGGCTGGGAGTCGGTGTTTGCTGCAGGAAGCTGAGGATTCAGTCTGCATGTCTGGTAGGGGCTGTGACTCTGGAGCAGGTGAGAATATCTCCAAGACAATCAGAATTCTCTTTTCTTTGTGCAGCTCTTTGATGTATCTTGATGGTGAGGTTCTCAGTGTGCTGCCTTGCCTGTATTTTACATTTAGATGTCCATTTTCTGCAGGGAAGGACGTGGGTGCCTTGTACTTGGCTTTGCTCTCCTTCCCAGGGATGGGGCACCTAAAACTCAGCTTTAACTGAGCTGGCTCGCGTCCTGTGTGGAATTACAGCTCTGAAAACAAAGGCTTTGTGGTTGTGTGGAAGGGCCTGGGCTGTTTTGTGAGGAAAGTGGTGCTGCAAAGCGTTTTGGCCCGTAGCGATGCTGACCACGAAAGCATCAGCACTGAGCGGGTGGGATGGGAAGTGTGGATGTGCTGCTGCTTTTTCTGAAGAGCACAAGAACCTGCCTTCCTCTGGGAAGGTCTCTGTGTCTTGGGGGTGGGCTGTGGGCGGCATGTGATGAGGGAGCTGATGCTGTACTGTAACCACCTGAGCTTTGTGGGACTGGGAAGGAAACAGCCGTGTAAACCCTGTGTAACTTGCAGAGATGTTAACTAAAGCCATCCTGGGGCTGCCTTTACGTACGTGCACTGTGCTTGTTGATTTCCTCTCCGCTGTTCTGATTTTATTGGGGATTTTTTTGCATTTCTGTGTTGCTCATCTTGATGGTGCTCACCCCTCTTAGTATTTGTTGTTTCTTTCTTATGTAAGAGGATCTGCTGAGAAGGATGAAAATAATGGTAAAACATCATGTACATTTACATAAAAACGTGTCTTGAGGTTCTTCTGTGTGAACTTCATGAAGAGTTTTTATTTATTCTGGATGTTGTTGGCACCACACTTTGATTTCTGCTGGATAGAGAGTTGTCAGTTCCACGCTGTAGATACATTTGCTGCTAATTATAAACAGCCTTCTTGGCTCCTAAAGGCAAGCAGCCTTTCCACCATTTGCTCACATAAGCCTGTTTTACAGTTCTTTGGTGTATAAGTGTTTGGAGTGTAGAAGAGTGGGGAGATTTATTGAGAGGCCATAAGGCACGAGCCTCCAGCCTGCAGCTAAGCTGACTGTGAAGAGAGCTGGATGCAAGGAGAGAGAACAGAAATCTGCCTTATCTGGTTGGTGGGTTGAGGGTGTTTCTGGTGTGCACCAGATCTGTGTTAAGGCACTCCAGACTGAAGCCCCTCGTGCCCAAGGGACGTGGCAGTGCGAGCCCAGCCATCAAACCAGCTGCGCTCTGTCCCATCTCTGTGCTAAACAGAAGATTTACCTCAGATTTTGGGGTTTTTTTTTTACCTCTCATCAGATAAATATTGACTTTCTCAGTTCTTCAAGCAGCACCCTCTGAGAGGCAAGTGCTGATACCTCCTCTTCTGTGACAATCTCTCCAAAGTAAATGCGTGTTTACAGTGGAAAATGGAGCAGCACGTTAATGTGGTGATTGATTGACATGAAAACGCACTTCTGTGATTGATGAGACAAATGCATGTTGCTCACAAAAGCTCTGAGGAAATGTCTATACCATAACTCGTTATTACAGATTTTTTAATGCGGGGTTTTTAATTTTTTTTTTTTTCTTTTTATTATAAGCAGTCAATTTACTTCCAATTATAGTACGAGCTGCAGTAGATCTTGCTGTGGTAGTGGTGGTTAATCACAGATCAACAGGCATAAATCATATCAGACAAGTCTTGGCTCTTAAGAGCTGGACCATTCATTAACAGAAGCACCTGCATTGTTCTGGTCTCCTCCACAACACACACAAGTCTCATTTCCCTTAAGATACTTACAGTGCTGGCATTGGCCTGTAATACATTTCAGTATCATTAGATGTACTGTGGACTGAAAATTCCCTTGCCTGTGGGAATTAGAGGAGTAGTTTGAAGTTTCTCTGCTGCTGACTTGCCCTAAAATTCCTGTCAAAATGCAGATCTGGAATTATTCAGGCATACATCTCTTCTGTGGATAAGTATATTAAAAGGTGGTGGGATGAGAATGTTAAATATGGGGAGAGACTCTTTAACTAGTGATAGAATCTTACCCTTGATGTGTCCTGAGCTGAATCTTAGCAAAAACTTGACACAGATAATTTCAAACTTAGGAATTATTGTTGCTCTTGTGGTTTGTTGATTTTTTTAAAATTTTTTTTTCCTAACAGTTGGGATGATTTTGGATGAGATGAATCCAGTTGTGCTAATGTCTGCTGGGTAGTTAGTTCTCCTAAACAGTGCACAAGCACTGAGGTTTTTTTTTTGAGTGAAACTGAATAAATCTTTGGCTGATGTGTAGTAGAGGGAAGGGTAGGAAGAGGAAGGAAACTCACCTCCTTTTTAGCTACTGGATTATATATATATTTTTTTTTTTGAAGAAGTCCTCTTTCATTGAAAAATGCTCCATCTTTTCAGTAAACAAGTCCCTGTGCTTTCTANTGGATAAGTATATTAAAAGGTGGTGGGATGAGAATGTTAAATATGGGGAGAGACTCTTTAACTAGTGATAGAATCTTACCCTTGATGTGTCCTGAGCTGAATCTTAGCAAAAACTTGACACAGATAATTTCAAACTTAGGAATTATTGTTGCTCTTGTGGTTTGTTGATTTTTTTAAAATTTTTTTTTCCTAACAGTTGGGATGATTTTGGATGAGATGAATCCAGTTGTGCTAATGTCTGCTGGGTAGTTAGTTCTCCTAAACAGTGCACAAGCACTGAGGTTTTTTTTTTGAGTGAAACTGAATAAATCTTTGGCTGATGTGTAGTAGAGGGAAGGGTAGGAAGAGGAAGGAAACTCACCTCCTTTTTAGCTACTGGATTATATATATTTTTTTTTTTTTTGAAGAGGTCCCCTTTCATTGAAAAATGCTCCATCTTTTCAGTAAACAAGTCCCTGTGCTTTCTAAAGGTACCACAGGCTGCCTTTTGGTGGTGATGATTTAGCAGGGTAGTCACGTTGTTGATGGATTCCAATGTTTGATAGTAAATAAACTTGTTAACAAACGAAATTAAACATGAAACTGAATAACTGAAGCATTTTCCCTGGTTTGTTCAAGGCTGTGAAAACGGATTGATCAAATACCTGTTGCAGTCCATGGGAGCCTGTGACTCTGAAGGATTCTGGAACAGGATTAAAGCTGTTGACAGCTTTTGGCTGGGTTTATTTGCAGGAGGGTGTGCTCGCAGGTGGCTGTGTTTTTTCCAGGCCCCTCAGATGTTTGCCTGGTGGCTGTGCCCATAAATGTGACCTTTAGTAACAAACAGAAAGGTGTGGAAGGGGAACTGCTTGATCTCCAGTGCCCAGCCTCTCTCACCAACACTTTCAGGAGCACTTCTCTCAAAAGTAGAACTTTTCTTGCTGCATTTTGTTGTTTGCCTCGGTAGGTCCTTATCTGTGAGCCCACAAAAATGAATCTGTGTCATGGCTCATTTACCATTTGTGTTTGGGATTTGCATTCTGGAATGTGGCTCAGATCTGATAATGGGTTCCTCCTCTATGATGGCATCTCTCCCCGGCTGCACACCATTACCTCCTTGCTGGGCGAGGATCTTAGGGTTGCCCCGAACACTCCCTTTCTGTGGGTCTAGAAATCATGTGTGTGGCCTTGGGAGGTTTTTGTGCAGTTCTTCCATAAGTGGCAGAGCTGATAAAGCTTCCTTACCTCATTGTGGCATTTCATGGATAAATTCATACATCAAATAACCTCCTTGCTGGTGCTGCTGTGTTAAACAAAACTGGGGATGTCCATCTGTGTGTTGAACTCTGTTCTGTGTTTCCTTGGGTGGAAGTTTGCTCAGTGAAAGCATTTTTGTACATCTTCTACAGAACAGACATTTCATTCTGTACAGACCTGAACAGCTGTAGTCTAAAAAAAGGAATAAAAGATTTGCATGACTCCTTTTAAAGTTAGGAACTATGTTGTCTCTTTGTAGCAGGTTACGCAGCCTTGTTCCTTTTACTGGTAAAATAAAATAGTTGATTGACTACAGTATTCATTTTACCAGATGATGAACCTCCCATCCCTAAAACTGTAAAATAGAACTTGTTCTGTAGCATCTACCCACAAAAGGGCATCCCAGGTCATGATCTGATCAATCTATATTTATGCAATATATTGTTTATTGTATGAAAATTTGACCTCATTAGCTGCAGTCCCTTTCCATCTCAGTTGTTATCTGAAGTGTATAATAATGAGGAGGACATCATCTCAATCTCTCAGTGCAATCAGACAAAGAGATTCTGTTGCAAACTCGGGGAAGATTGTGTCCCAGATGGGAACAGCAAATTTAATTACTGACAATGGCATGAGGATGAAATGTTTCTGCACGCACAGTTCTGGACAATGTGCTGCTTCAAACCCAGGCAACTTGAGTTCTGCAACATTAGGCTGGGAAGAATCAGAGGGTGGCAATCCCCTAAACTGAGGCTGAGTGAGGGTGTGTGTGTGGCTGGAAGGCTGGGGAAATGCTAATGAATTCATTGAGCCAAGTTGGTGAAATAGCTAAACATCTAAAGAGCAAATATCAAGCACTGATATTTATGTAGAGATAGCGCAGAAAAACTGTTCGCCTCGGAGAGGCCCTGTAAAGAGGATTTTTTTTCAACACAGAGCTTTATTTTGGGTGTCTGCCTTACCCTGAGAGCTCACCTTGGTGGTGGTGGTGTGGTTTTTACTCTGCAGGGAACAAGTGTGGGTGTGTGAGGTAGGCGTCACTGAACAAATACTGCAGATACAAACCCCAGAATCTCAACTATGCTGCTACTGAAGAGCTGTAGTTGGAGGCCATGTATCCAGGCTACAGCTGCAAAAAAAGCCTGACCAGAAGTTGATTACAGGCTCTAATTCTTCCAGGAGTTGCCGAACAGCTGCCCGTTGGCATCCCTCTTGCAATCCACGAGATGAATCCCTCTGTGTGCTGGAGGTAACGACCTTCTGGATGCTTTCTAATAAAACAATGAAGAGCTGACTTTATCATCCTTAAAGCAAATTACTTCTGCAAAATGCTTTACAAATACCAAGGGTGCTCTTTAGATAGGGATGTCTTCTATTAAAAAGTCTTGAATATTTTTCTGCCTTTAAGTGGAGAAGCTTTCTCAGGCCACTGAGGTGTGCAGGAATAGCTCATAGAGAGAAGGCAGGGGTGTTCTCTCTCTGGATCTGTCTACAGGAGCTGTGCCATCAGATTGGTTTGGTTTAAGTTGTCTTAAAGAAGGTGCAGTAAATCAGGATTTATTTTTTTAACTTTGTCCTCTTCAGCTAATTACATCACTTTCATTTCTGTATATAAATGATCTTGGGTAAAGATGTTGTGGTAAGTCCATCAGTGCCTCAAATGTCTGTGTGTGATGGTAAGATGACACTGATAGCACTGCGGGACTGGGGTTTGGTGGGATGGAGAAAAGGGCATTTCCTCATCAGCTGGAATGCCAGAGCTCCTGTTTCAGGGTGGATTCTGGTTCTGCTGGTGCTGCAGGGGCTCCGTTCCCAAGTACTTCACTTATCTGTTTATGTTAATATTGGATAACAAGGAAAACACGAGGCCTGGCCCCAGTGTACTACCGTGGGCTTCCTGCTGGCTTGTTTACGCCTTCTCTTCCCACAGGTTTGTCTGTTGTCATAGTTTCCATTTTCTTTCCGTTTTCAAAAGCAGGACAGGAGGTCTCTATGGAGACAGGCATCAGTTCCACTCCGTGCACTAAACTGTAGGGGTTGCTGTAAGAGCAGAGCTGTGAACACGCTCCATCCCCTGTGGAAGCCATGAACATTGCCACGCTGACATCTCCAATCCCCGGAGTCACCGGGAATTAACATTTCAAGGTTGCAGCAGCTTCGTTGTAACAACGCTGTCTGCCCTTACCTTCATTGGAGCAGCAGCATGGTCACAGAAACATCATCTCTGAGCAGCACAACTCCAACTCCCAGGGCTTTTTCATTAACTGCAGGAAAGGCACCATCCCAATGTGTTCTTAGAATTAGTGTGTGTGAATTTAGTTTGAAATTAGAAAGATAAATGGAATCCCAGTGACGGGGTCACGAGGGGGAAAAAACTTTTTAGAGATGGCTTTGGCATAGAGAAGGATGTCCATGAGATCTCTTGGCTGCTGTGTGGATGTAGTCACTCTAGCTCCTGCCCAGCTGGGTTGCTGAGCACTCTTGTATAAAAGATGTGACTTATGTCTCCTAACCCCTGTGAGCAGCAAATCACCGGAGACAGGGAGGTATCAGTCTCACCTGCTGTCCTTGTTTGGGGCTGAGCGTTGTTGTTGTTGTCAGCCCCGTGATGGATAAAATGGGAAGTGCTGTCAGGGCTGGCTCCAACAACTTTCATTCCTGTCATGATGTGGTTGGTGTTACAGGTAATTTTCAGGAGTACCCAAGCAACTCGGGAACCAAAATCCGTCAGTGGTGTAATCACTGAAGTTCAGGTTCCTACATCACTCACTGCTGCAGGTGTTACTCTGTCACAGTTCTGGTTTGTGCCTGTCCTCATCTGAAGTAGAACTGAGGACCTAGGGAAGTGTGTGTACATAAATATATATGTATATATATATATATACACACACATGTATTCCTCCCTGACTGCCTTTCATGTGTGCTTATCTGTAATCACAAATAGCTGTGCAGGAGAAGCCTTTGCTCCCAAGGCAGATAAAAAGGGGAAATCGTAACTGCAGATGCTGTGAGAAGAGAAGGATTGAATTTAGGAGGATGGCTAGAATCTGAAAACTCCACCAGACAGGGAATAAGAGATACCTATTGTTGCAGGTTTCATTCTTTTCTCCCAGTGCAAATGGTTCTGATCTTCTGGAAGGTTTACATTGGGGTCCTGAATGAACTGTTAGTCCTGATGCTGACAGAAATATAATTTCTTGTTCGTTTACAGCATATAAATGCAGTTGAATTTCAGAACCAGTTTCCTGGATAGCATTCACCTGACTACCTAGGTGTAGTTTAAATAGTGCTCTGGCTAAGTGGAACCCTAAGGAATGTTTAAAAAAACCCCACAGCAACGATTGAAAGGTGGCACTATTTTGATCAGTCTTACGAGCCCAATTAAAAAAAAAAATTAAAATTCTAGGCTCTAGTGTCCCATAAAACATCCAAAACTTACAAAAGCAGAACAGCAGTTTCCTGAGAAGGCACCTGAAGCTGTCCTCAGCCTGTCATTGGTACCACGAGGCTTTGTAGCACAGTGCCAGTTTCAGAGGTAGAACAGAGAGACTGACTGTACAGGATTGGTTGTGAAGTAAAGGTCGGGTTCTGCTGTCTGATAAATCTGCTTTCTGTTAACCTCCTTGTGTGCTATGAAATTAAGGTTAATTCAGATGAAGTCATCAAGGAATATTTCGGTGGGCAGAGGGTTGGCACAGTGACTCCAAGGCTGTGCACAGGTCACGAGAGGGAGCAGTCCCCGTGGGCTGCTGGCAAGAGATGAAATCCTCCTTCTTCTCCTGCAATGGCAGCTTTGTGCCTGTGCTCGTTGCCTCCCACCAGGCACAGGTTGTTGGGGCTGTCTCCGCGTGGATCAGGTTAATTCCAGGTCCCTGGGAGCTCAGCTTCTTGGCGTATTTTCATGAGCAGAGACAATTAGGGGGATTAAAATCACCTTTGTGTTGTTTAATCCAAGTGTTCGAGGCTCCTGTTGTGGTACAGAGAAGGGAGAGTCTCCAGGGAGATTGGTTTTGTGTCCAGTGTGGGTTGTCCTCTGGGAATATCTAGGAAAGGCCCACTGATAATGGTTTTTGTTGTGTTTCTTCATACTTTTAGGATATCACTGCTATTGATGAAACATTATTTAAAGTGTAATGGTTGCTCTAGGCAGTGACTTTGGCCTGTGTATGGTATTGGAGGAGTAGCATAAGGTTGGGTGGAAAAAATGGGCAGAAAACTCTTCTGACTTACTGACATACTTCCATTTTTTACTCATTTTTATAGATATGATCAAATATAAGAGCTGTAGATAGGAGCAAATAAAAATCGGCACCAAATCAAATAACAAAATTTTGAAAAGGTCAAATTAATATATTTTTACAGCTATCTCTCCTGGAATGAAGGAGGCATTAAAATTCTGATTATAAGTTCTCGTGAGAATGGATTGTAATGAGAACAGGAACCAGCACATTATAAATCCACTCTCCTGGTAATAATTTAACTAGAACAGTAACTGGTACAAATGTAATTCATTAATTCATTTTTATCACAATTTAAAGATGGAAATCTGGTTGTTATTGTGTGGCCTTCTTGTGCTGGCGTGGGTTTTTTGTAGCTAAAGTTGAAGTACTAAGATAAATCATAAACCAGATGGATGCAAACCTCCTTGGAGCTTACCTTGCCACAATTGCTGCCTTCTATGAAGTTCTTATTTCACTTAAGATGGGGTTGAAAGAATATTAAAAAGTAGTTCTGATTCGTGTTTATTTAGGACAGATGGCTAATTTAACTAGGCTGATCTCAGCTTTTTTATTGGACTTCATCCAGCGGTCCTTGATAGTCTCATATCTGAATTCAACATTTCCCAGAGTCATCAGATGCAAATAACAAAAGTAATTAAAAGACTGCCTCGAAGTGTAAATATCCATTAAAAAAGTGTGAAATTTTTGCTAATAACATTTGTGGAGCTTTCGATATTTTGAAGAGTTTTAGTTGCACTGACAGTAAAGACTGACACCAAATATGGTGAGTGGTTTTATTTGTTTATTTGCTTTTTTTCTTCCCCTGCTGCTTCCAAAGTATGTTGAAAAAGACTCTCTAATGTGCCTGATGGTTGTAAAACTTCTTGCCCTTGTTTTAGCAGGGCGGCGAAGGGAGGGATGATAGGATTTCTGGAGTCAGGGTTGTTTCAGGATTTAGGACTGATGCTGTTAGCACTGGCTTTTATCCTCTGCAGCTCCTGCTTGTGATCCTTTGGCAGGTCCTTTGGGCTCCCTGTGCTCCCTCCCAGGAGCTGCTGATGGATGTGGCCTGTGTGACTGTCACAGCAGACATTTCTATGACAAAATTATTGTAATCTGTCAATTTAAGACGGCTGGTTTTGCCTTATGGATTTTCAGGTTGCTTTAGGATGTGTGCCTACTTTGCCACGACCAAGGAGTGTAGCTTTTTATCAGTAAATACTTGTGGTTGGGGAAAGCCAATTAAAACAGAGCAATTAAACAATTAAAACCTGTATTTTAATCTGTAGTGCTTGGTCATCAGGAGCAAACCTGTGGCTGTGCTGCAGCCAGCAGCAAAACTCATTGATTTCAGCTGGTTGGTACTTATGCTACAGTAGATGGATGGAAGAGACAAAATTATAAAATCCCTGTTACTTGATTCTTTTTGTTGTTCAGGGCACATTTCCTCAGCCATAGCTGGGGCTCTCCCCACCCTGCCTGTGTAAGGTCCCCTGCCCTGTGACTATTGGGTGCTGGTTTGCTGTAACTGGATTTTCTGGCACCTTCACCCATGGGATGTGGAGCTTAATCTTAACAAAGATGTCCCCAGGAGCTCCTGCCAGAGGAAGTGCCCCTGGAGAGCTCCCCTCTCATCTGTACCAAATGAGCAGGTCTTCCAGAATCTTCATTAATATTACCAATGTTTGGAGACATTGATGATGATCCTTGTCCTAGGCAGAGGCTTAATAGAAGATTGTGCAGATAGTGGGCAAGACCTGTGTACATGGGGTGGTTTTACAAAGACTGCTTTAAAAATTGATTGGAGAGTAGTAGATGGTAGATGTAGTTTTAATTATTAACTGTAGATACTGATAGATCTTCCTTGTATATAAAAAGGTGTTTTCATGAAGTGTCTCTTTATTGTGCCCTTTGGAAGCTCAGGTTCTTCATTGTTTCCCATGTATGCAGTGCTAATTTCATCAGTGAAAGTCTGTTTAGACCACAGAATTGCCTAAACTTCATACCCAAGCTCTTTTTGTCCTTCCCACTCCTGCAGAGACAGTCTTTGTATTGCATTGCAGGTTTTCTATTTTAAAGATCTTTTTAAATATGATAATGCTGAGTTCCTTAAAAAAAAAAAAAAAACAACAAAAAAACAACAAAACCGCAATTAAAGAAGGAAACATTGCAGTAAACAAAGCTGCAGTCTGAATGTGTGCTGAGGGCTGCTGAAGTGCTGAGTAGAAGCAGTAAATATTTCTCAAAAGCCACAGACTAATGGAGCAGGGGCTCTAAACTCCTTGTGGCTGCAAGAAACAGCAGTGGCTCTTGAGGTGGGAATCGTATGTGCAGATTTCCAGCTGCAAGGAGGGCTGCTTTGATGGGGATTGTGTTTTTGCACAGCACTGCTTGTCAACAGAACAGCAGTGGTTTTAATTTAGGTTTTTGCAGCCCAGAACCATTTTCATTGCCCAGGTATCACCCCAGGGGTGACTCCTTAAGGTCCCTTCCAACACAAACCATTCCACACCGGTGCTTCCTCACACTCAGTTTCCATTCTCCTGTAAGTCCACACAACTTCATTGAAATTCAGGTTTCCAGATGGAGAGAGTGGGAAATGGCTTAGAATGGTTGATTTTGGATTCTGGAGACTCTGAGAGTCCCAAGCTCCAAATTCTGTGAAGGTCACTCAGTTGCTGGGAACTGGCTCTGGCTCAGATGCTCCAGCCAGAGAAGCTGCAGAGCAGAGGAGAGAACCCTCCAGTAAAACATCTTGTTTTCAAGCTATTTTCATGATTAAAGGAACATAATTGTGGCCTATTTCTGTGCCTCAGAAGAGCAATGCAAGGTTTGTTCCTGTCAGATGAAAAAAAAAATAGAAAATACTTGAGCTTCCACTCCGACCTCAAAAGGTCTTACAAGGCATTTTTGCCATGGCAATGTTTTGCCACATCAAATCTCCCACAGTTTTCAACAGGGTACAGTTTGTATTTTAATAAACATGATGACTGAGGTTTGTTGCTGAGTGAAACTAATGAGATGAAGGATGTTGACAAGTCATGGATTTGTATTGTTCAGCCTGAGTATAACTTGAAAGCTCAGCAGTACTGGACAAGCACAACTACTGAAAATGTGAATATATTTACATGATTTGATATGAAATATTGAAGCCAATTTGTTAATGGGCAACTTCAATGCTTTTTTTTATATATATTGAATAAAAACCAGTAGGTCAATTCTAATGTAAAAATG
>VYZR01106980.1:78956-115417 GCA_013400675.1 Oxylabes madagascariensis
TAATGGGCAACTTCAATGCTTTTTTTTTTTATATATTGAATAAAAACCAGTAGGTCAATTCTAATGTAAAAATGCACATTTTATTTTGGCTCTCTGTTTTTAGCACTAAGCCACATATTCAGTATAACAAGAAGAGAGCAATAACCTTTTGATTTGATGATATACAGCACCTTTTATGTAAACCCATGAAAAGTGATTACTGGTATCATGAGGAAACAGCACCTTAGGGAGATTACCAGGCAAGGCAAACAGCTGGAACCCATAATCTCCTAAAAGTGTGATTGTCTGTGGATCTCCACGTCTACCCCAGGGGGCTATAAGTAATACTTTTTTTAATTATGCAAAACAATAAATTCTTGGAAAATTTCGAGTTAAAAAATTTTGGTAACCATGAAATTTAACTGTTTATTAAGCCAGATGTTTGACAGAAGCTCTAAGTTTAGGACTCTGCAAAACTTGTTTTTGTATATAAATGACACATTTACTATTGTTTTCTTGACATTTAAGATTAACTATTCCTGCAGTTTACCTGAAGTTTAATTTAACTGGAGGAAAAAATATTTCTAATCCATTGGATGGGTTTTTTTCCAAGTTAAGTTAAAAGAAATATAATTGCATTTTAACTGAAACAGGCTTAGCTTTGTAGGTATTTGTATTGATTTAACTAGATGAGCTTTAAAAAAAGGGGACAGCTTGAGTGCAGATAGGGAAACTGTATTTTTTATTTTTTTCTAGGATGTAAATCTCTTGAGAAATGTTCCTGCCTGCCTGTTGACCTGGTGGTTGTGCCCTGTTGTTGCTGCTGTGTGTCAGTGACTGAGAGGCTGCAGCCTGACTTTCCTATGGGCTTTACAAATTCCCCGAAATTAAGAAGCATGATCTGTGCTCTGAAAGAAGCGAGATCCTTCCTAAAATCCTTCCCCCAGTCGTGTTTCAGTCTGTTAGCAGGGAGGTGAAATGCCCGGATCACTCGGGGGTCTGAGTGATGATGTTTTAATCAGGACCTGGGCAGTGCCCTGAGCTGCAGCTCTGCCTGTGCTGGGGATGCTGCTTCCCAGGAGGGAGAATTTCCCTCCGTGCTAATCACAGAATATCCAGCTCCCGGGGTGGTGACACAGTGCAGTGAAACAAAAATTACTATTTTCAGCCAGGCATCCTGCTCCCTGTTGACTTGAAAGCCCTGATGTCAGGCTGCGTGCTGCTGACTGCAGAAGAGCTTTGGAGAGGGATTATCATAAATTCAGATACCTGCTCGAGATACCCGCACAGTACTTTTGTCTGTCAGCTCTTTCAGGATGCTAATTTTCCTGGCAGTTTGTATCACTTTTTTGGATCTCTGAGGGAACCGTCCAAGAGGCACCTGGAAAAAAAAAAAAAAAAAGGTGTTGGAGTTTCTATTGTTAAAACTTCTTTCTGAATTTTCCAGGAGGGTGTTCCATTATCTCTGCAGCTAGAGGTGCTACTGAGATCTTCAAAGCCAGCTGTTGGACTTAACAATGTAATTTTCACCTGAAACTTTTTGTTCTAGCAGGTGATAATGATTAGAATTAAAATTTTTGCTTTTTTTTATCCAGGATGAGGTATTAGCTAGACATCAACACAGACAGAATGACTGTGTAGCTGAATGCTGCCTTCTCTCATCTCAGATGCCCTGTTGCAAAGAGCTGCTTCATTCTTAAAATATCATCATAAAGCTTGTCAGACAATTTCCATCCCTCAAAGGCAAATCCGAGGTGATCTAAGCGTGTAATTTGCATGTTAAATGTGTGAACTGGTTTGGGGTCAAACCCACAGGTTTGATGAAAGCATTGAGAGAAATTTATCAGACATTTCAGATGAGTGAGGAACAGGCCTTGTGTAAGGTAAAGATCCACAACTTGTTGTCACTTGTGGGAGTTTGTCAGAAAGCCTCAGTTCCAGGCATTTTTTACACTATCTGAGTACAACTGGCATTTCCTTAAAGACAAGTAAATGTCTAAGCACGTTCTGTAGGAATTGCTGTGGAGGAGAGGGCATTTCCAAGTAGCCATCTCAGTTTATGATCAATAAGTTTGACAGTTCATGTGTAAATTTAATGTCAAATGAAGTTGTGCTGTGTGCAATTCCACCTGTTTCTCACTGGTGGAATTATCAGTTACTTAAAATTTTGAGCTTTCTTTGTATTTGAAGTCCCTCTGATTATGTAGCCCTGAATAGAGAGAACAGTTGAAGTTCTTCATCTATCGGTAAATTATAATACTGGGAAGTTAAATTTTCACTAAACTCTGCTCAGAGGTCAGGGTAAAAGGTATTGCAATTGTATGGTAGGATTTTTTTTTAAAAACAGTTTAAATCCATCCTGTATTGTTGTGGAAAGGTTCATTTGGCGTAATTATTCTTGTCCGCCTCTAATTTCTCTAGTTTTATTATAGCTAAGACAGTAAAAATCATTATGGGCAGAAACTTTACATGCCAGCTGCTGGACTACTCATAAATTCTGCTCTGGGACCAATACTTCTCCCTCACTTTTAGTCTGTAATTTTTGTTAATTCTTTGTTATTCTTGCTTTTGAATGTTTCTCCCTTCATTTCCAAATTAACATGCTGTGTGATGTCCCAGTCTGGATCATTATGGGATGTTAGAGGGGTCCTGAGGTAGAGCAGGACAGGCACTTAACCTCGGTGGGAGGGATGGGTGGTAATGATGCTTTAATGGCAGGAACGCACGCGGAATTTTAATCAGTTTGCTCCAGGTTCACTGTGCTGATATTAAGTAACAATAATTCACACAGTGTTGTGTTGAAATAGCACTGCAGAGTGTCATTGCTGAGCACAGAACAAACCCCAGGAAGATTTGTTGCCTGTGGACTAAAGGAACTCTAATCCAGCTGTGAGATCTCATGGATAGCAGCAGAGGGAAGGCATAAGAGAAGGAGCCAAAGCTGGAATGAATGCATTTCTTTGTTAGGTTTCAGTTTTGAATATTGATAGCTCATTGATACAACCACCTTACAGTAAGATTCAGTCTTTTCTGGTGTTACCCACTGAGCTACAGAAACACCCAGCAATGTTTCTTTGAGCTTTTGATACCTGGAGTTGAGAGAACACTTACAAGAATGGCATTGTCACGAGTTACAGCTTTTTTAGTACCCCAGTTTTTTACACGCCGTGTCTGGCTTTGGAAAGTCTGGAAAAATAAAGCTCAGTTGGGGAAATAACTGTCCCACAGGAGCCCTGAGCAGCTGCACTCCCTTTACAGGGATCTGCAGTCCTGCTGAGGTCTGGAATCATGGAATTACTAAAGTTATGTGGCACCTTGAGGTCATCTCCTGGCCCCGCTGCTCTGTAGTGCAGGGGGTTGGTGGCCAAACTGAAGCTGTTCCACAGGGTTGGGGTTGTTGGTTCCTGGCTGGATAAATCAGGAGGGTTTGGCTCTCCACCCTTCTGTGCTCACCCTCCCTGTGGTGCTTTAAGGTCGCCTGCAAGGCTGAGATTCGTGGTTAATGCAGACAGTGAGGATGTGGGTTGCAGACATGGATTATGCGCATCTTTCGCGTGAACAGTGCCACGACAGAAATGACCGGGATTATGATGATGAGCATCTGTGCTGTGGTGAAAAGCTCCTGAAGCTTTGTATGACTGCAGACTGGACATTTTCAGTCTCCTCTGGGAGAGCAGGACCTGACTGGGAGAAGGAGGGTGAGGTGATGCCATGAGTTCAGCGGTGCAGAGTTGTCCCCAGTGCGTCCCACTGACCTTGGGCTGAGTTTCCAGAGATGTCCTCCTTGCTTGCAGCTGCCAGGGCACCAATGTCCCTGTCTGTGAGCTCATCCCAACTCCTCCTCGTCTCCCTGGATCCTCCCAGCGTGCTGAGGCACCCAGGGGCTTTAGGAGCACCCACTGCTGGGGGTGTTCCTGGTGCTGTGTGGATTTTGGGGCGTCCTGCCCCTGCTGCCAGCACAGCAGGGCTGGTACAAGCTGTGACATTGCTTTTCCTTCAGGAGAGGCACTTCAGGGGCTGTTGGGAGAAGTATTGATCTACTTCAGTCTCACTCACTTGCTTAGCTCCTGTGATGAGATTTTAATCTCTTTTAAAGAAATACTAAGGTTACAAAGCTTGAAAAAAAAGATGCGCAAGGTGTCTGTGAACCGCTGTGGAAATTTTCCATCTGGGAGACTACATGATATGGTGCTACTGTTTATTTTTCTTATTGTTGTATCTATAACCTTATTAAAAAAAATTATCTACATATTTCACCTGGAGAAATTGTTCCAGAGCACAGTTCTTGTGAAATGTTAATGAAATACTGACTGTGACCAGCTCTGTGTTTCTCCATTCAGGATCACAGCAGAAACTCTCTTTAAAAACTAATGTTTAATTTTTATGACAGCATTTGGAGAAGAAGAATCAAGGCTGCTCCAGCCTTGCCCTTTTGCTTTACTCTTTGCTCTACTGACTGAAGGGCAGTGACAAAGATAGCTGTGTGTAAGGAGCTCCATGCCTCCATACTCTTTGAAAATAAACAAAAATTCATGTCCTTATACTAAATGGAGCTGCATCAGCTTATTTAAATAACAAATAGGCTGTTTAATGTTTTTATTTGGAGCAGGGAATTAAGTAATTCTGGAGTCAGGTTGGTAAACACTGTGGTCTGGCAATTAGGAAATTGATTGGGGCCCTAATTCACTATAAAACAGTCCATCTTTTGCTGGGCCTGTAAATATCTCCTTATTGCTTAATTCTACCGTCTCCTTAATGGGGAACCTGCTCATTTGTGAGGAATCAGCTGTACATGTGGTAAGCTCATCTGTTTGTCCTACTCTTTTTTCAGTGTTGATTTGCAACAAAAGCAATTTGGTGCAGATAAAAAAGAGCAAATGGTAATGGGCTTGAAGCTGAAAGCTCTTAGCTTTTAACGCTCAAGCACTCAAAGTGGAGGATTTGGGGATAAAGAGACTTTACTTATGGGTTAGAGATCCTTTGTTCTGTGCTTGACTGGTTGTTTTTCTTTGGCTCGGTTTTGCTATAGTATTAGTAGATGGCGGGGCTGCTTGTGAAGTAAAGATACTTAATTCTGGGGTCTTGAGCTCATAAAACATTTTTAAAAGTGCAAAGGCAGCACTCACTGGAGGCCCTTTGGCACCCATGACACTGTGTCAGGATTATGGATTACTGCCAGTCGTGCATTTCGGTATGAAAAATTGCAGTTTGGCTTTCTGAAAACATGCTGATTTTAAGAGCTCTCTGTGCTGCTTAAACTGCTCGTACCAGGACCCTGGGCCTCCTGCATTCATGGGAGCTGTACCCATTTTGAGTTTTGTAGTATAACTTCCAAGTGATTTCATGAGAAAGGGAATAAAATTAAAATGTAATCCTTGAAAAATATATATACCAAAAAGATCATGTGTTGCTTATATATAATGCTTTTTCATCAGACTTGAAAGTGGCCAATTTCAAGGTTAAGCAAAGCTTATTATTGGATCCAAACAGCATCTCAGTCAATTGTAAAATGAACTTTTAAACCCTTGGCTTTTGAAACCTATATTAAGCAACAGGGAAAAAGTATTAATTGCTATGAAAATGCAAGCATGGGCTTCATTGTTCAGGGGCAGGACTGACATTTGCAGCATCTTTTTAGACCTTTAGCAGAATGAGTTGTGTGTGCTTCAGGCTCCTGCTGGAGCCAGCCCTGCCTGAGCTGAGGGCAGGGTGCCTCCTGGCCCAGCAGCAGTGAATGGAGTGGGGGCTCTGTGTTCCCTCCTTGTCTCTGTGCCCCTCCTGATGTCCCCATGGGCAGCAATAAAAACCTGACACAGCCTGGAAGGTTGGCACTCCGTGCTTCCCACACCAGGTGTAAGGAGGAGACTTCACTGTGAGGGCTGAGGTCCTCCACGAGGTGATGACCCAGCTCCACATCCCTGGAATGTCCAAGGCCAGGCTGGGCAGGGCTTGGAGCAACCTGGGATAGGGGAAGGTGTCCCTGCCCATGGCAGGGCGTGGAAGGAGGTGACCTTTAGAAGTCAACTCAAACCATTGTAGAAGGTGGCACCCCTGTGACTCCATGGAAATCCAGAGAGAAGTGGTGTTGGTGAGGAGCTAAGTGTGCAAGGTGTTTCTGTAACATTTGACACTTTACTCACACTTAACAGAGGAAGAACAATACAGGATGTGGACTCCTACGATCCATCTCAGCGCTGCCTGAATATAAATATCTGTGACAGGCTGCACAAGGATGCTTTAATGGCAGTTGTCAGAGACATTTAAAATGGATTAGACCTTCTCAATTCTTTTCCTCTAATAATGAATATTTAGTGAGACTTTTAAAGCTGTTAGCTATTAATTATAGAACCTAAAAATATGGTTGTGTTCAGTCAAGTAGGAATCGGCACATGACTGTACGCAGAAGTATGTTCTCTGTCTAGCTTTTGTGACATGGCTTACTACTTTACATTTGCTTTATACATACAAGAAATGATTTTTTAATGGTGACAGCTGGTGATGAAGCAGACTTGCCCTTGAAAGTTGTAAGCAGGCTGGGAATATTAACACTAAGGAGGTAAAAGGAGAGATTAATAGATAAATGTCCTGATACTTAAATAATGTATGATAAAATTAGATTACCATAAATTTAGTTCCACTGTAGATAATGATATTGTTCTGAGGCTAGAAATCCAAGTGTGGCAATAGAAGGTTAATCTTCGCATTAATAAAAATGCAGACCATTGTCCTTTGCTGGTGTTGTTTGTTTTCTGCAGATAAGAAATCGCCTTTCTCTTTAAATTAGTTTATACTACCAAGGGTTGCTTTTGGATATTGGAAATAAATAGGGTTATATTTCTACAGCTAAAAGAAATGTTTCTACTGTTGAAATAAATGTCTTACTCCAACAGTAGAAAGCTGATTATACCATTGATAAAGAGGCCGTCAGTCAAATAATTCTCATTTATGTATTCAAAAATCTTAACTAATAGTGCAATGAAAAAAGCTCCAGTAGCTTTATTAAATTCTTGCTTTTCAGGGTGATTTTTTTTTTCTTTGTAGCTGGAAATCATCTTCTGTTTGCAGCCTGCTGTCATTTCCCTGAGTCAAGTGTTAGAACAGAGTGAGGAGGCTTCGAGTCTTTGTTTTGGTTTGGTTACTCTGTTTTGTTGGTGTTTTGGTTTTTTCATTTTCACCCAGGTTATTCAAGCACTGGGAATCCAGCTTGTGGGATCTAGTTTTAGCCTTTGCTGGTCTGTTTCTTTGGAAGCAGTCTCTTTTTTAGGAAGGAGCTTGGCAGTGCCTCAGTGCTCCGGGGGGAGCTGGCCCACTGACCTCCTTTAGTGATCCTTCTCAGGCCCTGCAGCCCATCCATCTCGGATTTCCGTGGGGAGCAGGAACTGCTCTTGCCCCATTTCCCAGGCTGAGGGATTGATTTCCTCTGGCACTGCCATGAGCAGTTAGGCACAGAGCCAGTGTTAGTTTGGTGAGCTCCCCTTGGTCAGCAGGGACAGGGAGAAACGCCCTGAGTGCTGTTTGTCCTCTTCAAGCTCGCATTGGGATGAGTCTTCATTGAGTCTTGAACAAAACCACATCAGAAATGTGTGGTAGGCCAGTGTCCTACACTTGGTTTTTTGGTTTTGGTTTGGTTTATTTTTTTTATATCATGGCTTGATGTCCTGGCCATGGATCTTTGCTCTTGCCCGAGCTGGGGCTGTGACTGGAGCAGCCTGGTTGTTGCATCTTCCCCGAGGGTCAGCGTCCAAAGAGCTCAGATTCTCCCTTCCAGACCTTTTTATCCAGCAGCCTTGCAAGTCCTGGTCAGTGTAGTTACACCCTGGGAGTGGGGTGATGACCCAGACTGAGTTCCTTTCTAGATATGAAGCCAAGGTTCTTGGATGTTGGTGGGAATGGGGCTGGAGCCTTGCCCGACACTCCAGCAGAGCATCCTTTTAACTTCATGAGAACTATCAGAGCTCCAGGGAGGGTGGGGGGTGAAATTTTAAGCTTGTCTTACATGGATTGCTTTTCTCAAGTAGCATTTACTGTAAGAAGTGTGAGAAAACGAGAGCAGAGATCCTAGAGGAGAAATCTGATGGGCAGAGAAGTGGAAGAGAGCCCAAGAATTTATTCCGAGTCCACCTGTGTGCATGTGCATGCATTTATTTCTGCTTAGGCATTGACATTCCTCGAAGTACTCTCAGTTGATAGCTCTGAGTGGCCTAATGATAATTGCATTTACACTAAATGTGGAGCAGCATCAGTACTGATATACAAATAATCGAAAGCTGCCAGCCAACCGTCCTAACTAATCAAATGGAGATTGCCCCCGTCTCAGTCAGGAAAGACAGGGAAGAATTCATCTTTGAGCAAGAGCTTTAAGAATGGTGGATGTGGTGGCCCTTCTGTTAAATGTGTCCTTCTAGTAAAAAGGATATGAAGAGGAACAAAAACTGTTTTGGGGTCTGAAGCATGAATTATAGCACAAATACTTAGTTTTTTAAAAATGTGAACAGTGATTGCATTTTTTCAGCTTTTAAACAGTAGCACCTCAGATTCCATCCCTTGATACAGTTGTGCTAAAAGAAATATTTAATTGCTGTTATATTTGGAAGGAAAATAGGCTTTAACCTTGAGGTGCTGAAACAGCAAATAAGATACTGTGTTCAGGTAAGGGTCTGTGACCTGTAACAGGTGTGAGGGGCTGCAGAAGTGACCTGCTTTTACTTCACAGCATAGAGTAGAGGGAACCTTGCTGAGTGCTAATTAATTGTTGCTTTCATGCAAAATAATTTTTACCTTCAAATAGCCTTGAAAAGAGTTCTCCCAGTTTTCTCATCTAGGAAAAGTTGATACTCCGAAGCTTCATAAAATAGGATCTAACCCCAAAGAACTGAGTTCTTTAACATTGTGGATTTGAATGGAAGCAGATTTGCTACTATTTAAGTAAGCCATACACAATTTAAAAGTAATCCCGTCTCTTTCAGGGCATTATTGTAAAGAGTTTTTCGGTTTTGGTTTTTTTAGGGGCTTTGTTTTAACTTTGGAAGTAAGTATTGCAGGTGATTTGGTTTTTTCTGCATGCAGTATTTATGCTGAGACAGGAACATCCCCTGACTCTTTTACTGACTTGCACAGGCGTTCCTCCTGGGATGGGATGTGCGATGGGAGCAGCATTCCAGGGGGAAGCTCCTCTGTGCTGGGAAGGTGCACAAACACCTGTAGCACAGGTAACACCATTCCTCTGGCACCTGGGGTGTCCCAGCCTCCCTGCAGGTGTGTGCTGTGAGCAGCTGTGTGGGAGAACCCACATTTGCATTTGTTCGTCCCTCTGCACGGAGCACTTCATCCTGAGAAATGGAAACAGTTTTGTACAAAAGCAACCACCCACTCAAAATACATAAATAAGACTCTTGGATATGCAGTCTTTTAAAATACAGCTCAGGGGAGATTTTCAGGGAGTGTTTATTATGGTGACAGGTAGAACCGAGTGAGTAAAAGCCTCTGTTAGCTCTCAATTCTGAAAGGTCCTCATTTGTGATTATAGTCATGATGATAAAGCAATTAAACGCCAGTGAACATATATTTTCCATGGCTATGAGGCTTCTGGCATAATTATATAATAAAAAAATGCCATTAAAGAGCAATAATGTTATTTGTGCATCACTTGAAAGAAGTGCACAGCTTGGATGCTACGAGCACAAAACAACCAAAGCCCAAAACAAACCCTGATGTTCCCAGGTGTGGAACTCAGAACAGAAACCTGCTCTGTGCCTGTTGTTGTATGTACAAAATACTCTTATGCACCACAGAATATTTGCATCTCCAGCTGGCCAAATCCTTTTTGCCATGAATCTTTTTAGCTTAGAAACTCTAAACTTCAGGTTGGGTACGGTCAATTAAAAGCCGCAAGACATGTCAAGTGATAACTCCTGGGTTCTGACTCACCTTGCTTCCTTCAGTAAAACTTGTGAGATTAAACCTTGCAAAAATGTGAAGATACATTCCCGTAGTGCGAAGCCTGTTCTATTACAAATTCTGTGTAGATGTGTGTTGCTGTTTTTAAGCTTTATACACCCAGACATGGCACAATCCCGTGTTGCATCCACCAAGGTGTGCTGTGTTGTTCATGAATGACCTAAAGGCTGCTTTGGTCCCGTTTGTCCATGGCCTGCCTCATCCTTTTCCTGTGCTCCAGGAGTTAGACTAAGGCAGCAGACCTAGGATTCCTAATTCCATTTAATCATTCAGATCGAAGAGTTCTTGTTTCATAACTTGCATTGTATTTCCTATTTTTAACATTAAGGTAATTAATTTGCTCTAAACGATATTGATGAAAATCTTCCAGAGGTGGAAGCATTTCAATAACAGCTGAAACTAATCATGTAATAGATCTACAAAATATAAAATGTGTATTAAGCTCTATCTGAAGGAAAAATGTTCCAAAATTCATCTTTTCTGGTTTGATACTTGAGAGCATGGGTTGATCCATGGCCCGGGTCACTGCTTGCTTGGTATCACAGTGCTTTTGTACCAGAGAAGGGCACTCAGGGGTGTCACAGCTGGTGAGTGACTCTGAACAGATGCCCAGAAGGTCAGGCTGTGACTCCTGGCCATAAACTCCAAATCACCTCTGGAAACTTAATAGCACCCTGTGTAAAAGGGGCAGAACCTTTATAAAAGAGGTCAGGCATGCCCTTAAACTCAAACATAATAGTTTTGCTTATCATCTTTTTGAAGTTAGGGTTTTAAAATCTATTATTAAAAAAAAGGAAGAAGAAACAAATTACAGCTGTAATTTGTTTCTTCCCTTTTTTTTTTAATAATAGATTTTTAAATTGTTTTGCTCTTATGGATGGCAAAGTGCCTGTTCAGAAACATTTATTTTAGGAAGAAACCTACTGCCATCCGAATGAGTGCATGTGTTTATTTCTTTTGTCTGAAATGTTTTTGGATGTTTGAGGATATCACAAAATTACACCATAAAAAGATTGCGAAGAGTTAGAACAATCTGCCAGTAATCTGGCTCAAAAGCCCAGTTAATTTTTTTGTGGGAAAGCTGATTTTGCTGAATTCCTCACTGTATCCCCATCCCTTCCACTGCATGTGGAGACTTATATTTGTTTCACCACTGACTGGAGGATGTGCTGCACCTAATCGAGTGGGCTGAGCAAACTCCTTGTCAAGGAAAACCATTCCAGACTCATCAGGAGCTCTCCAGCCCAGCCTTTGGAGAGGCTAGTGAGCCTTGTGTGGGTTTGGGAATAGGGGTGGGTGCTCTAGCTTGGGTTTATAACCAGCCCAGGGCAAGCACCAGCTTTATTTAGACAGCGCTCACTCACACATGTAACGAGCCCTTTAATTAGGTTTTCACAATGTGACAAAAAAATGTCTCATCCAAATATTTATAGTTGGGTTTTGATTTAAGTCTTCATTGCATATGTAAAACAAAACTTGTCATCTGAGGTAAAGCATCTGGCAAGTTGGTAAGTGTTAGCTCATGAATCGAGCGTGACTATTCTGGGACTGGGGAATTACTCAGATGTAGTAGGGATGCATCCAAGGAGGGATGTGGATAAAAAGAGGATGTCAAGTTTAGAGTGTGATTTATTATTATTATTATTATTATTATTATTATTATTATTATTATTATTATTTTCCCCTAATGTTTTATTCAGGCTAGCAGGTATATGCATAGCTCATCCTACTGATTTTCCAGAGTTTGTTTAGAGTTGATGGATGTCTGTGAGAGCATCCTGGTAGCTCATAGATGGCATTTGTGGAAATGAGACTCGTAAGGTGGGCTCAGGCGTTAGGGCAGTGGAGATCAGAGCTACACAAATTAGGAATTTAGTTCCTTCTAAATTAGTGGTCCTGCAATGATGGGGAGGATGTAGAACGCTTCATTATTGAGGATTTGAAGTCTTGCTCGTTTTAACCTCGTGGCAAAAGTCAGCAGAGGAGCAAAGAAAAGCGCTGTGAGTTAAAGCTGAGGAGCAGCATGTGGGGAGCAGCTCTGGGCCATCCCAGTCCCCTGCTCCAGCTGCCTGGATCCAGCTGGGACATGCAGGTCCCCAGTAAATGCTGGGAATCCTGGCAAAGCAGAGCTCTCCTTGGGCTGGGGGTCTGGGCAGGGGAAGAGCTCATTTTGCTCTGGAGTTGCCCCAGACCCATTTTGCATTTGGAAGTGGAGCAGACAAAACTGCATGGTTAGCTTTAATTTTGGTGGAAAAGTTTGCCAGTGTTTCTGCTTTTTAATTTTTTTAGCGTTATTTGTAAACCCTTGCCAAAAGCCTCTCTCCCACAGCAACTCTTTTAAGAGAACTTGTTTGATCTGTTGTCTTATCTAAGATTATGGCTAATTACTCAATAAAGAACTTTTTTCCCAAGGTCTTTTTTTCCCCCCCTTTTAAGTATCATCTCATGGGGTGAAATTTCTTCCTCTTTTGATTTTGCTCCATCACAACTGAGCTTTCATCAAGACATGTCTCAGAATCTGAAGGGAGCAGTTAGTGCGAAACGAAGCCTTTAGATTTCCCCTTTCCTTTTTATGCTAAAGCTGAAAGATGAAGCATATGGAAAGGAAAATAGCATTAAATCTCTCACTCCAAAAGGAAAAGCACTGAGGATCTGGCCGCTGCAGGAGAGGTTTGAGCTGCATGCTTCATTTACTACTTTGTGCAGACATAACAAAGAATTTACTTTAGTCCCCGTGGTACTCCCACAGCCTATTGCGTGGTAGGCAGAGGGAAAGCAATGAGCCTTGTGTTACAGCACAGCAGCAACCTGGGGATTCAGGTGCTTTAAAGACAAATGTTTCCTTAATAATCTCAGTGTACAGACCTAGTTCCTTCCCGGTTTGTTTCCCATTTCTGAAAAAGGAGCTTTCGAGCATTGTGCAAATAGTTTCGTTTGAATGAAGCATGCAGTGGGGCCCATAGCAGAGATTTTACTTAATAATTCAGAAAAAAAAAAAAAAGAAGAAAATCAAAACCAAAGAAATGCTGTCAGAAGAGATCTGTCTTTTAACAAACACAAGGCAGAGAGGGAAATGTCAGAGACCTCAAGTCAGATCTCACTTGGTGTTTGTGAACTAGTTCTGGTAAGGAAGGAAAAATGCTGGCGTGCCACAGTCTTAAACTAAATTTTGGATTTGAGATTTTGTAATTTGGATATTATGAGCCTCTAGGAAGAATCTCAGATGAAAAGTCCCCAAAGGGATCTTTCCCTGTCCAGGATGGTGGGGGTAGGGAAACCTGTAAGATTCCAATCTAAACCCAACCTTAAAACCTGCGAACATGGAAATGCAGAGTGTGGCTCATCATTGCCATTTATTGTAGCATTGTGCTGTTAGGTCACAAAACACAGCACTGCCACTGAAGTAATGGGAGTAGATAAAAAGGCCGCTTAAAAGGCAGAGGTTTTTGTGTGCACACATCTCCTTATATTGACAACTGGGAAAATATTGAAAAGCACTGGAGCATTTAATTGAGTTTGTGCAAAATGTCCAGGTATGTAAGGCTGGGCCGTGGGGGCAATTTAAGTGTTTGTGCCTGCAAATGGAGTGGGCACAGCTCTGTTTCAGGTTGGTTTTGTGTTGTGATTTTGGCTTTAGAAAAACGAGGGAAAGAACCTGCTGCTGTCTCACCCCTGCCCCAAGAATGACGCCCAGTTTGTATGATTTTTTTAATGAAACATCTCTTCAGACTTAGCAACAAGCAGAGAAAAATGAATTTGTCTATATCCCATTGAGAAGAAAGAATGATGGAAATAAGGGAAATTTAATTAAAAATAAAAGCCAAATGGATTCAGCTCTCCTCCTGCCCAGGTTACCAGCATATCTTAGGTCAAGGTGGGTCTTGGGAAGGGAACTTCAGTTAATTCACACACAGATGGGGTCAGTTTCTGAAGAGAAAAGGGAGTTATTTTGAAGCTCATGTTCATTGTCTAATCTAGACATACTCTGTAAAATAAATAATTAAAGTTTTATTTTGTCTGTTTTCTGGCCGTTCTGAGAAGGCAGTGTTGCATCAAGAGCTTTTCAGCCTGTTCTGAGGAGACAAAGCTTGAGTGCTCCTTGTCTCTCCAGCAACTTTCCAACCAGCTGGGCAGCTTCACTACCCTGGTACAGATTTTGCTGGCAATAAGTAGAAGTGTCAGAAATAATAAAGTACCCACAAGGGTTATAGGTGAGCATAAGAGGAAAATTCTTTTACCAAAGGGAAAAACCTTGTTTGACACTGGAGCAATGTGGCAGCAGGCAAAACCTGTTTAAAAAAAAAAGAACCCAAAAAAGCCCCTTCCCTGACCAGAGGAAATGTTGTTGTTTTAACTTGTGTTAAAATAATATTTCAGCATTCCATGTGTAGGTTCTGCAAAGCAAAATATGGAAATGATTGAGTTCAGTGTATTGTCTTGTCACAGCAATGCTGTGATTTCACCAGCAGCTAAATCTGCTCCCAGGGCTGCTCTCTGATCTGTAATGGCAACATACTTCTTAATTTATATGAAGTTCTCGTCTAAATTTTCACACAATTTGATCACCTGGAAAGGTCTTTTTCTCCGAGGGAATATTGAGGTAGACTTTTGGTCTTGCCCAGTCCTTCATTGTGATATTAGCACTTAATTAGTTGTGTCTCTGTTTCAGTAAAAAAAAAATTGAAAAGCCGATGAATGAAATTAATAGAAAAAAGCAGGTGTGGAATGTCCTTTGTGGGCAGAGAGGTATTCATGGTATTTAAATTGTAAAGGAATTTTTCTGGAATAGAATAGTGATTGCTATCAGCTGACATCACTTCATTATTCAGAGAACTCTGCTATTCCTATCAGGCCTATTTCCTAAAATTTTACTGTTTTCTTGCATATTATTAGAAGCAAGTCCTGTTTATTGAGGTCTCCAGCGTTGCCCAAGATCCTGGAGGTGTTGCCTTACTCAGACTAAAAAAAGCCACAAGTCCAAGCATAAGGACTTAACAAACCTAATTATTGCTTTAGTGTGTGTTTGCAGAGTGGGTCCTGGTGAATAAAGGCTCCTGCGTCTCGGGGAGTGACTTTGGGACAGGAATGGGGACAGGACTGAGCAGAACCTGGGTCTGGGTGGCCACCAAGCCTGAGCCAGGTGGTGTGGCAGGAGAGCGTCTGTCCCTGATGCAGAACTTCTCCTGCTTGAACGTCTTGAGGGAATGTTGGTACTAGAGAGTAGAAAAATCTGCTTCAGTTTTCAACGTAACCAGATTAAAGACAGTGTAAACTTACAGTTGGCTTCGGGGAAAAGATTGCCTCTTTAATTGTACCCATTTTTAGTTAGTGAAATCTGCGTCTGCCTGTTTAGCCCAGTTTCAGGGAGACCCTTTCACTTTCATAGGTGAAAATGAAGTTGCATCCCAAACAGTTCTGTGGACCATTGTGTTGTGTTTTCTAGAGTAGACAGTGAAATTGGGTTTTGTTTTGTTTGTTTGTTTGTTTTAGTTTTCTTTTGCACTGGGCAACTGGTGTTTTTCCCAGCCTAGACTGCAGTTTAAATCTTTATTTTTTTATGACCCTTTACAACAAGAAGGTAAAATGTCAGTGGCCTGATTTCTTGCATGACTTGAGGAGCTACTTGCAAAAAACATGTATGGATTTTAAACCTCCTAGTTCTTGAAGCTTCCCAGAGTGATCTTTGGGTCTGAGAATTTCTCATGTGTGACCACAGTTTCCTTCCTCTGCTGTAATACCATTATCAACTTGTGGGTTAACTCCACTGAAAAACAAAGTGTTGGGCTGTGGTGTCATCAACACTGAGGGTCAGATGTGTCAGACTGTGCCAGGAACGTGCTCGAGCTCAGCAAAACCACCTCAGTTTGCTTATTCAGTTCTCCAAGAAAAAGACTAAACACTGTTATTTCCTCCCAAACCATCGCTTGCGTCTGACACCCAATTTCTTCTGATTTAAAGCTCCAGTGTGTGGCCAGAGACAATCCAGGCTGTGGGCAGCTAGAGCAGCGGCTCAGATATCTTGAAAAGCGCTTAATAAAGCAATGATGGCAGGGAGATGCGGACTCCACCTGAATTCTGATGATGCCCCGCGGTTTCTGTTGTGACGGTGGCGGTGGCAGCCGGCGCAGACGCTCCTCTGCCTGATTGTGAGCTGCAGGAAGCTGCTGCTCTCGTTTATCCGCGTGCCACCGAGTTCCCCACAAACGCTCCACACCTGCGCGAGCTTGTTCAATAACTGGAAATTAGTTAAAGCCAGCTGTTGGCGTGAGGAAAGGCACTTTGTCATCCTGCCTTTATTTTTGTCGTCTTACGGCGGGAGCTCTCTTCAGGCAGCCGCCGAGGAAATACGTCAAGACCAAAAGATGTTCAGCATGAGCGCTCAGGAGTGCGGGGAGGTTTTTCAAGGAAGGGAAAATACATCCTCTTTGTGGAGATTGGCTGTGTGCTGTGTATTTAAATACCTGTGTTTATTACACCTGCCAGAGGAGTTACGGTAGCCAGGCACTGCTGATTTGGAGTAGGAATTTTACTTATACCTGGCTAGGGCACAACGAATTTGTCACTTTCAAAAAGAAGCTCATTCTGATGGTCAACCAGGATCTATGTCCCAACTTCTGGCAATACTTCTTTCTTTTGCTCTCTAGTTTTGGCCACCGAGGTCTAAAAGAATACCTGATTAATTTGGATTAAAGTTAGTTGAAGGGGAAGCTTCTCATGCCATTTCTGTTGAGGCACTTTCATGGCATCCCTGAATTTCCTGAAGTGTTTCGGACAACCCCTGTTTAGTTGACCTGGCTCTCAGAAAATTGCTGCTCCACAGACAGTGCAGCTGGACCTGTGGGTCATCAGAATATCTTTTTGGTGAGCATTATTTTTTGCTCAGATTTCAAGCATGGCTGGAGGTTGAAGCAACTCATATTGAGTGGTGAAAACAAGGCCTCCAATAAGCTCCAGAGCTGCTGATTGCATTGATTGTTTGGAACCTTTTAACAATGATGTTTTACCACAAATATAATGAAGGCTTTCTTTTTTACTTCACATTAAGTCCATTAATTAGAGGACAAAATTTAGTTGCCGCATGTAACTTACTGTACCACAAGCTGTGCTGGAGTTAAGACTGTATTAAACCATTAACTGTTTCATTAACTGTATTAACAGACCCATAATCAGAGCATGGAAGTTTGATGTCTTCCTTTTAATATCCCTGCGTTCCGGCTTTGTTTACAGCTTTATTGGCATAGCTGGTGTGTCAGCAGGTATTCTTACTTTATAGTATGCAGACCTTTTAATTGCCCTCATTGTTGAGAAATTAATTTCTATTGAATTTTGAGAAGTGATAGCTGCTGAAGCGTGTAATCAGGTTGGGATGTATTTTGCAAACACGAGCCCACGGCCCCTGTTGTGACAGCTGCTGTGCCACCTTTGTGTCTCGCCGTGTGCTGCAGAGATATGGACACACTGAGCATCCAGAGAAAAGAAAGATGTTGGCTGGGTCAGCAAGCTTTGCTCCTGCATTTGATGAGTAATTAGGTGATGTTAATGCTGTTGTGGCGTAGTTGAGATTGCTCTTCCACTGAATGAAAACTAAACGCCTATTTATTCTGCAGCAGGGTTGGACTCTGTGAGTTTATCTCCCCCAAAATTACCTTTCTGGAATGAAATTTCTAGTGCTGAGTCATATTTATTGAGGTTTTTTTCCCCCTTTCCTTCATAAGAATTTGTGCATTAAATGGTATTTGGTTTTTTGGAGCGTGCAATGTTGCATTGCAGTGTGTGCCTCAAAAGTGAGTCCCCCACCTGCTGTTGGGCAAGGACACTTCTCCACTTGAGTCAGACAGTCAGAGCTGTTGTATTTCACTTTTGAGTACAAACCCCTCGAATCTAGATGATTGCTGGTACATTATAGCACTGTGACTGGTGAGTGTAATGGCATTTCATAAAACTGAAAGTCCCTGGAAGATATCCAGAGATTAGGATGTTTGTGTGAATCTTTTCTAGGAAGTCACTTAAGAAGGGATACAAATAATTGGCTGTAACTTCCTTAAGAATCCAAGAGGCTTGGGGGAGTAATCATGGGTGACTGGAAAGGCACACTGATAAGTTTTTCCAGGCCACTTTGTAGCTGGTGAATAGGTGCCCGATGATAAAACTTGCTGGATTTTGAACTTGGTAAAAACCCAAGTTCTCTGGGACACCGTAGGGAATACACACTCAGTTAATCTTTATTCCTTCTCTTTTGCATTGAATATGTAGGAGTTCTGGGAGCCAGCGTTCACAGTAATCCATCAGCTTTTCCATTTGATTTCATGCAGCCTGGCTGTGTGACTGTCAGCAGATCCCCCGCCACCCTGTCCCGTGGGGTGACCTGGCAGAGCGCTCTGCTCTGGGTCACTTCCCCTCTGCTTCTGGAGCTTGGGGCGACTCAGCAGAGGGGATCAGGGACTCTCAGGCACCGCTGAGAAAAGGGTTTTTATCTCAACCCACAAATTTTCTCACTCTTACTCCTTGGATTCTCTCCCCCATCCCACCGGGGGAGTCTGAGCTGTGGCTGGGGTTAAGCCATGCCGTGCTGGGAAGATTGTTAATCTCCCTCACCCATTGCTGCTTTTGTGCGCTCTGTCATTGATAAAACCTCACTTTAATACCAGAGGCAGGAAAATAACCCCCCAAAATGCTTTACTATCTCTGGAGGAAATAGGGGTTTTATTTTCTATATAAACATTGAAGAAATGTGTACTCTGCCACGGTGAGCACCACCTGTAGTTAAATGGCTGTTGTTTCTGCAGAGAACCAGGAAAGCTCTATTTTTCCAATTACAAATGGGAAAATCCACGGGGTGATATTGGATTAATTGACAGACAGCCATGCATGAGTAATCCTGCACTTCAAAATGTAAATAACAAGTGCTTTGGAACAGTTAGAATAAAGATTTTATATTTATTGAAGTTAATCCAAAACTCTGAGCTGTGTCTGTACACAGTAAAGAAATAAGTGATCATTAAACAAAACCCGCAGCCTTGTCTGTGCTGCACAGAACCTGTGTACCAGCCTTTAAAAAAAAAATCATTGTTGGAGTAATTGCTTTTCTTTCTGCTTTAGCATAGAACAGCTCCAACATCACAGTTTAAAATGGGAAGAAAAATGTGCTTTAAGTGATTTTACTTAGTTAATTACATGGTTAGGCGCGTAATTTAAATTAAATGGCTTGATTTGTTAATAAGCTGTTTAAATTAATAGGGGGGAAAGAAGTGCTCTAGCAGTTCATCTTGTACCCCCACAGTTTAACATGGAATACCATGTTTAACGTGGCAACTGACTTTGAGGGAGTAATACACCACCAGCAACAAAAAACAACAAAACAAAGATGTTCTAGCCCTGGTAAGATGAATTCTCTTCCTTACAAAAATAAACCAAGGGGAGGAAATCACATCGCATGTGCACATTTTTATTTTGTTTACTTTTATGCAAATCAGGCTGTTGCAGGGGAATTTGTTGTAAACTCCAGGACAAACTAATTTGATATTGTCCCAGAAGGATGTACACTGGAATATTTAACAAAAGCAACAATGCCAGTGAATAGATGACATTAAAAGTATTACTTTTGCATAATTTATGTTCAGTGGTGCCGATATCAGGCTTCACTTCATCACCTGCTTACACAGAGAGTGCTGGATGTTTCAAATCTCATTAAGCTATTTATTCATTGTAATGAATGATTTTAATGTACTGTATTAAGGTTATGCCACACTGCACTGTTCAAAAATCCATCTTACTGTACATATTTTAATGTTTGCAGTCAAATTAATACCTTTATTACTGCCTCAATGGTTGAGTGGACACTGTTCATGCATTAATCATTGTTGTCTCTGCTTCATCCCACTCCTTTGCTTAAGTTTTTAATGCCACATTCCTTGATGGAGATGTAATGATCTACCCATCTGTGTGCAAAGCCCAGTGCCAGAGCCTGGCCATCATGTTTCTCAGGTGTTCTTAGAGCCACAAAATGGATGGTATCTCCATGCACCTTGTCAGAAATACATTAAATTTTAAGGTAATAAAGTGAACATCCAGCAGCCTCTGCTAACTTCCCTTCCAAAATCCTTCATTGCACCAACAGCAGGCAGATTAAATTGAAGTTCTTCTACTCCTGCAATAAATCTGATCAGATTTTAGATTTAGATGCATTTTAAAAACATGCTAATTGCTCAGTGCCAATGTTAGGGTGGCTGATAGGGATTTTGTACCTTACTGTTAACACAGCGAAGGGCAGGTGTCAGCTGTTACAACTGAACTTGCAAATTATTTATCTTCACTTGATATGTTTTAATAAACAATGTCTTCTGATTTGATTGCCGGTCTCTTCCCTGGAGTTTTTTTACTTCTGATTCTTTATGACCCACTCAGTGCTTGAAATTCCAGCCATGTAAAAGAGGACTGAAAATTGCTCATCTGAGAAGGAGGAAAAAAGAGTTAAAACCTGTGTTTTACTGAAAAATGTTTGTGAAAAGTTTGGTTAAATGGGCTTTAGATAACTAAATATTGCTTCTGGTCCTAAGACTGTGAATGATTTTGATGGCAAAGACTTTAAGAAGGCCAGCAATGTCAGAACATGAAAAGCAAAGCTTCAGCTTGGATTGTAGCTAAATTGACTGCCCAAATGTTAATTAACCAAAATCTGAGTTTCTCACACTGTAGTTACAATTAGTAGTAGCAGAAGCTTTTAGCCTAAATGGATTCCTTAATAACTTCATATAATGCTTGTGCATTACAACAATATGAGAATAATGAAGGTTTTTCCTCAGAAGTTGTTTCCCATCATGATACAGCAGAACAATGCTGGAATGTGTGCACTGCCCATGGCACAGGATATTCCATCCCTGTGCAAGAAGTAAATGCTGCTTCTGTCTCCACTCTTTCAAAGGCAGATTTTTAACACTTGGTTTCGAGGTCATGATCTGACATAAAAATACACTTCTATAATTTAACAGAAAACACTCCTGAAGAGCACAAGGAAAACCTTGGGGATTGACAGGTTCCTTAGTTTACATCTCACTTCCCAGCCTGTGTAAGTGTTGGTGATGCTCAGCCCTGGCAGGTTGAAATTGGATCCCTATCTGAGGTGGAGTTGTCCATTTTGGTCCAGGAGGACTGCAAACCTCTCCAGCTGGGGAAGGACAATGAAATTCCTGTTCTTCTGGGTGTGCCAGTAAAGTTTGGAGGCAGAGAGGTGCAGCTGGGCTGGCACTGGTGTGTTCTAGCATGGCATTTTTTACGTGTTTAAAAGACTAAAGAGATTTAAACCTTCTCTGCTCAGAAATTTCTCTTAATTTCTAAGCAGTGTGCTGCTTAGAGGCATTAGTGAAGTTCTTGGACTCCTGACAGTTTTCAGGATCAGGCTCTCTTTGAGAGTTTACCCTGGGCAGATGCACACAGCATTGGCATGCTGCTCAGTAAGCTGAAAGAAATCCCAGCGATCCTAAATTTGGTCCAGGTTTTCTCCTAGTTGACAGAATGTCAGTGAGCCAGGGAAGAAATTTAAGGGGGTTATCTTCTCAAGATATTAAGCTCTTCCAAGCTGACAGCTTTGTTGCAGAGGTCAGCTAGGAGGAACAAGAAAGAGGCCCTGTGATGCAAAGATGGACTGACAGATATGATTTCTTTTCCTTTTATTGAATTATAATGTCAGTGCTTGTGTCCCATTACTCCTATGAGGCTGGAAACCTCCATCTGAAATTGGAAAAAATGGATTTTAGTTGGTAAAGGCGGATTTACTTTTCCTTTTTTTGTTCACAACCGCTCTTCTAGGTAGCTCAGGTGTGAGGCAGCGTGTGGGCTGGGGCTGGCTGACAAAATCCAAATTAGCTCAGCGTATGGAACAGGAACAGAGTGAACGCAAACCCTGAGGATGGGGTGTTTTTCCCAGTGATAAATCTGCAGAGTCATCATCCTTGCAGCCCCCAGACAAAGGTGTTTGTGTGGCTCAGTGCAGGAAATGCAAAATGCTGAAGATTTGATCTGTTTGGCTGGGCCTGTGGTTGAAGGCAAATCAGGTACAGTTTTCCTATAAAGTTTTTTCACGGTTGCAATAATGACAGGATCCTTTCCTGCTCTGATTTTCTATCTCATTTCTTTCACTTTAGTTGCTGCATGTACAGCAGAAAGGTCATCTTGTCTTTTGTGCTCTGCTTTTGGTGGTGTTGGCTCCATTTTGACAAAGCTGCATCATCAGCTATGAGCAGCAGCCTTTTAATGTATTAATGAGAAGAAAATCCTTAGGAAAACTGCACTGGATGTACACAATTATTTTGGGTGACATGTTCATCAGAGATAATTGGCGAGTTTGAAAGTGCATCTTTTGAGCTATATATGAAATGTCTAGTACAGTATGGCTAATACAGTAAATAATATTTAGTGTTTAAGCTTTCCTAGTGACGGCTCTGCCCAGTGAGTAATGGGATCAGAGAAGAGGGAACAGAACCACCCAATTTCTCTTTTCCAGTCCTGAAATCTCCTCATAAAATGAGGAAGGCAATTTGAGCTATCAGAACATAATGTGTGAATTAACTAGTTATATGTCAGAACCATTTTTTATGATCTCATTTGTTCATATTACCTCGTGCTTTGAGTGGCAAAGGTGTCAGAACCTTATAAGATGAGACTTATCTGGTTGAGTGTGGTGGTAATAATGTGGATTGTGGCTCCAGCAGCTGACCTGAAGGCAAACTCATTCTGTAGGGCTGCTTATAAAAAGAAAAATTCATTTAAAAGAACACTATTAAATATACAGCATGTTGTTGTTCTTGAAAGAACCTATATAAATATTGGAAATAACAAAGAATAGAGAAGTTCAGTAGAAAAGTCTTGTGATTTAATTCTGAGACCTAGGATTTGTGGATAGGTGAAAAAGTCCTGACTTCTCGTAATTTTTCCCTCCCCAAGAACTTCATGACTGTGAAAGTGTATGAGATCCCAGCCTCTGAGAGCTCTTTACTCTCCTTTTTCAGAGAAAACCCCTAAGTTTTTTTCTGTAATTTTGAGTTATCTGATCATGTAACAAAGGTAACTGTCGTTGTTTGATGCTGAACACAACGGCACAGACTCTCTATTCAGAAGGCTAGAAAATGAATGTTTATTCTTTGAGAAGCGACTCGCTTACACAGTATTTTACACAGACCAATTTGATTGGTGAAACAAAGGCAAACCTCTTCAATCACTTCGGTCAAAACAGATGTTCGTCAAGAAGCCTCTCCCGTGAGAAAGAATAGATAAACATAGGTACAGTTACAATAACATCTCACTCGTTTACAGAAGTTTTCCTGGGAAGAAGTTTACCAGAAAAGAAAACATTAAAACCAGGGCTACAGGTAACCATCCCCCAAGAGCTGCAGAGATAGGCTGAGGTACGACATTTACCGCGGCATTTTCCAAGGGAAGCGTTTCTGTCCAAGCAGCTCCTACAGACAGACAGGAGCCAACCCCATGGAGGTGGGAGAAGGCGCGGAAGGAGGTTTATTTGAGGGTAAATGGGAAGTTTGAGTGCCTCGGCTCCTGGAGAGCACATCAGCCCTGACAACAGCAGGTGATGAGGACGCGGGTGCGCGGCCCCTCTGGGCTGTTGGCAGAGCAGTGCTGGGAACACCAAGAGCTTTTCCGCGGTGACTGACTGGGCACAGGCGCTGCTGTCACTCCCTGTCCTGGCCCAGGATGACAACCTCCCGTGTCCTGTAAAAATGGTGAAAGCTCTTTATCAGGTTGAGAAAAAAATCAGGGAGCGGTGAAATGAGTCCTGTGTAACCTGGAACACTTTTCACGGATGCTTTAGTTCAAATTTTTTAGTTCAAATTCCCCTCTTGCTGGCTCAAGAGACACCACACAGAGCTTTTTGAAGGCAAGGCAGTGGATGTTTGTAGTTAGATGTCAGACACACAACTTACAGAAGAAAAATCTTTCTGTTTTTTCGTAGGGAGCCTCATGAGCTTGATTTTAGGGAAAGATGGTATGTAATTGTTTCTGATACGTGCAAAGTTAAAGCAAGAAGAACGTTATTTCATCTGTGGAGCTTCTCATGAGAAGAATCCTTGCATAACTCCCTCAGTACATCCTGCCTGCTATTTCAAACTAATAGGGATGTTTTACTAAGGCACGCTTCTGGGAATTGAAAGAAATGTGGCGTGAGAGAGGTTAAATCAATACTCAGATTTTCAGAAATGTATTTCAAAAGGAATTGTAGCAGTTGATTTTCTCAATTTTTCAGGGAGGTAATGAAAAATAAATGGGGAAGACTACTTAGTACTTCATGTCTGATAACTCGGAGAGCATATATACAAAGCTGTAGTCAATTTAAAGGCATTTGAGGAGTGATATATTTATGGGTGAAGGCAGCATGGACCGTGCCCTTGGCTGGAACAAGGTGTCTGGAACAGGGTGTGTGGATGTGGCAGTGTGATGACCTGGGTATGTAGAATTCTGGGGTTTTGTGCCCCTGACCAAACCCTCCTCAATATTCCATCTTGATACAGGGAGGTGTAGACAGCGAATTGAACCCCTGCAGGCAGACACTGCTTACAGAGCTAAATAAAAATGAAATTAAGAGATGACTGACAACCTACATTCATAACCTTGGTTTTAGTGCTTCCTACCTTTTCAGTACTTCACATTGCAATTTTTATATTCTTTTATATTTATATTTTCTTCCTGGATGTAGGTGGACAGCAATAACAGACTTTACAGGTGTTATTTGGGAGTGATGTTACTCTGAGGGTGGCTCTGTTTTATTTTAGTGTTCTTGTAGATGCAGTGTCCTTTTGTTTACTCTAGTGTGGACATTTATTGCATGTTAATGTATTATTTGCACAATAAAATACATTACTGTTATGTGTCTAATGTTATATTATGCGTGTAATACATTAATATGGAATAATTAGCTAGCTCTTCACTTTGAGGTCCATCACAAATTCTTTAGCTACATAATTCAATTCATCAAGTAATTTCATGAAATCTTAACCTCTATAGTGACTAAAGGAAGCCTTGCTGAGAGCTGGAACATTTTATAGATAGGACTATTTATCCAAAGTTCTATTATTAGCCTAGAAAGAAGGGCTCCCCATGTATTTTTATTAAAAATGACAACGTACTTAACATCTTTAATGAAAACTAACCATTGTGATATGAATTTAGAAACCCTGACACCTTCTTTTATAGAAATGAAGTCCCCTAGTATATTAAAATTAACATTTTTTAATAACAAAAAGTGATATAGTCCACTGGAGTAGGACTAAATTTATCTTATGATTGTACTTGTCATGGCTTTGAGTATTTATTGAGTAGTTTTAAAAGTTCATTAAACTCAAGAGATTAAATATTGCCCCGAGCAGTGCTCCATAAAAGAAAAAATATAGTGCTATTACTTGGTAAAATGTTGTGCTATGTTGTTAATTTAACTCCCCTGAGTTCTCATCTTCTGACTCAAAGGACATTTCTTCGTGCTGCTGGATGTGACGTTTTCCGTGAGCCTCGGCTGTCCTGGGCTGTTGGTCTGGTTGGGCTCCCAGGGCTGCAGGTCGTGTCCGTGGAGCTCCCAGTGGGATCCTGCCCTTGGGGTGGTGGATGCTGAGCGTGCCACGTTCCCAGAGCAGGGCTGTGCTCTCCTGGGAATGCCAGCAGTGCTCCGTGGTTTGTGGCAGCTCTGGCTGAGCTGCAGCCCTGCCAGGACAGCCCTGGGTGAATTCAGGGTGTGCCCAGCTCTCCATGAGTGCTGCTGAGACTCCTGCCAAGGACTCTGCTCCTGCAGATGCCTGAAGTTTGAGCTTTCATGTGTTTCTGTGCTGCCTAGGGGTGCAGTTTGGAGCCTTGCATTAAGTGCCAGTAATCTCTCTTCACAGAGTAGGGAGACAAAGGGGGACAAAAATCCTTTTCCTGCTGGAGACCAAGGACAACTTTGAGGCCCAAAAGCACAAACAAGGGTGGGCTGGAGGGAGGAAGAAGAAGGATGGGACCTCACAGCCTGAAGATGTAACTGGACAATTAAACCCCAATATGCAAATGGACCAAAACTTATAAAAATGTAAGACCTCGTGACTGGTCATCCATTTTGTGACCATTTTGGGTCCACCTTGGGTGTAGCCCTGGCCAGGCTCTTGTCCTGCCCAAGGTGTACCCTAAGGACCTTTCAATAAATACCTCCTCTAGCTCTGTCCAGTTTCAGATCAGCCTTCCTAAGGCATCACTGCCTTGACAGTTTTCTCCAAGGGGACACCTAAACAGCCTTCCACAGGCATCGTGTTGCAGATTCTCAAGCTGGAAGTGTGTGTGGGGAGCGGTGTGAAAAGGCTTTAAATAATGCAGCTGGTACTGCATGGGATCGCTGACGTGTCCCGAGCAATTGAGTGGGAGCATCCTGTGACACAACTGCTGTGCTCTTCCTTGATTTCAGACCAATCATAAACTCATTTATCTCTAAACAATTTAACATCAATTGCAAGAGATCGTTCTGAGCAGAAATCTTGTTATACTTTCTGTAACCTAAGTAAAAGAACTCTAATTTCTAAGACATACCCACTTTAGGAGTTATTCTAGAAACTGAGCATAAGATTTCCTTATTTACTGATGTGCTTTGTATTCTCTGTGCCCTTGAGTTTCTCTTCCCTTTCTCCTTATGCAGATGGGTGAGGGCTTTCTTTAACCATTATTTTTAATCCCCAGATCCATGTGTGCAGACATATGAGGTAGGTGGATATTTTTCCAGTTCTTTTTGTGCAGCAGTTCCTGCCTGGGGACGTGCACATTACACATGCACGCCAGGCAGGATGTGTGTGTAAATCAAGGATTGATTTGAAAATTAAACTTGCTGGCCCTCCAGCAATATCTAAGTTTACAGTGACAAAACAATAACAGGGAATTAGAAAGAGCCTCTCCTAAAATCAAATCAGGCTCTTGTTTTGCAGCAAGTAATTAGATTGCAGTTTGTTTCATTGCAAAACTCACCATGGCCAGTAAATTAAACTATCACTTGTCTTGCAAAAATAGTTGCCTTTGGACTATTTGACAGTGGCCTTTCCTTGCCCATATTTTCCGGTTTTGTTACCAAATGAAATTAAGTTTTACATTAGAATTGGAAGCAGCTGCTGCTGTTAAATTTGTAGTCTTGGATCTGTTGCACAATTTACTCTGGGCTTTATTATGAAATTTAACCTATTACTGATCTGTCTAATAATGTTACGTGTCTTGGGACAACCTGAATGCACCAGAATGAGCCCTGAATGAATTGCCTTGTACACAAGGTAACGGGCTAATGGAGTTGCAGGACAGAAAAAACAATGTACAGATCATCTTCTGCCATTGTATCCCTTCACCTCCCTCTGAGCAAAATGTATTTATCAATTAGAGGAGTTACATAGAATATTCTGTTCATCAACTAATTGCCCTTTTCTTGTTTTTAATGCATTTGTTTGAGCCTCGAACATGTTTTTCAGTTGAGAGATTTATCTTCTGTCTGTACAAATAAACACGAGCTTTAGCCTTTAGCGAGATATTTGAAAAGGAGATAAATACATGTTTAACTCCCTAAGTTATGCAGAAAAATGACAAAACAAAATTGGATGATGTTGTATTGCCTTTATATATGCAGGGGGCATGGGAAATGCAGCTCTTCAATGTGCAGCTAATAAAAGCTGATGTTTGGCCATTTGATTTTTCAACTCCTGTGTACCTCGCAGGCTTTAAATGGCTCATGGAGAGTTTGGGAGATGTGCAAATAGATGATAATTTTTTGAAAATGAAGTGTTTCATAGCTGCTTGTTGCTGTGCTGAAGCTTTGACCTCAGCACAGACATATTTAGAGGCAGATCTGGCTTCCTTCTCATCCTCTCTTGTTGTCCTTCCTCCCTTTCTGCCCCATCTGCAGAACCGGGGGGCTGTTGGTGATGACAGAATCCTCAGCAGCACCTTTAGATGCTGACCAGGACTGAGCATTTGCAGCCCATGAGTGTGCTGCCAGTAATTAGCACTGTGTTTGGTAAACCCTGGATAATTAATTCCTGCTTTTTTTTTTCATTTTTACTCTGTATGGACTCGAGTGTTGGTCAGCCTTTGAGTGCTGTGCCAGAATTGAGGTCAGTCCTATTTGATGATCACTCCTGGTGTGCAGTTTTACACAGTAGCAGTGGTTTTTTCCTTGGGAAAGGCTGAGAGAGAATTTATGCTGTGAAGCGGGGGGAAACTGAGGCTTTTATCAGGGTAGGAGGGTTGTTTGGTTTCACTGCTGGCTTTTTTTATTATGGGCTTATATTAGAACCAGATAGCTTTGTAGAAATGGTCAAAGGATCAGTAAAATTGAACAGTAAATTCTGCCTTGGTAAAATCAGTGTGGAGCAGTAGTTATGATTTGATGGCATGCTCGTCGCAAAATACAGAGGTGTTTGTTTCAGCCTGATCAAAATACAAGATTGGAACCCTGTTGGAACAAACTGCAGGTTTATGCTTGTTATTTTATGATTTATAATACAAAATGAAAACTCTACTGGATAGCTTTTCAGTTGAGAATTTATTTTCACAAATAACTCCTCACAATGTGGTGTTAAGTTCTGAAATGCCAGTGTGCTCATAAGTTTAATACTCAACTTTTCAATTGGCTTTGATGTGTTAAGTAAGCAAATGATTTTTGCTTGCTTTTTTAATTAATCTAGCTCATGCCAACCCTAGCCCTGAGAGTTGTGGTTCCACCCCTGGCAGTGTTAGGTTCAGAAAGACAGGACCCCCCAGTGTTTGAAGTGGAAGGACTGGTTCAAAATGGGATGCCAGACTGAAGGTCCAAACTTCCATTAGTTGGTTCTCCTGACTTGACTAGTGCTTATGTGGTCTCAACTATTGATTTTGTACCTTAAAGTAAAATAGAAATATTACAGCAGGCAACTTTTAGAAAATATGGAGATGATTTTTTTAAAAGAAATTATTTTCTTGAAATATGTAAATGGCTGGCAACCATGGAGAATGAAAATGTTAGAGATAAGTACTACTTTCACTTACTATTGACCATAAAGCTTACAGAGTGGTAGCAAATACTAAGCTGGTTTAAATTGGCAGCCTGACAATGAGGAGATATTTCCTGGTTTATTCTTTCACCTGATTCCATTCATTTGACTCAATCTTCTGTGTAGCAGTAAGAACAAGAGAATTCCATTTTATTTTCCAAAGTGAGCTTCCTCTTTTTTACCCTCGCAGAGGGAATAACATGGCAATGGCTGAGTATCCTTGACAATATCATCTTTGGAAGATTGAGCTAATTTATTTAATTTTCACAGTTAGCACACTCTGTCATAATGGTGGGTTGGTGTCACATACAACATCAGAAAAATTTTACGCTTCTCAGCATTTCAGAAATGACCAGTGACATTAAAACTGTAGATAGCACCTGGCTTGGAGGTAATTCTTTGAAACTTAATTGTAATTATGATGGTTGTAAAGAAGCTACATGATGATTCCTGATGAGGATTGCACAGGGAGATGGTAAAGCTGTCAGGTGTGGGATGGTTTGATGCAGAATTTTCTCCTTTACGGTTTTCCTACAGTTTTGTGGTTTTACTGTTGCTTTATCATCTCTAGTGCCTTATGTGTATACAGCACGCTTGAGAGAGAAAGCTGCAGATGTAGTCAGAGATTAGGATGTTTCAAAAATTCCATGGTGTGCAATATATCGTAGGTGCATGAGTTTTTTCGAGCGGGGATCTTTTGTAGTTGGTTTATGCTGAGTTGAAGTCAGAAGACCCAGTGCAGCTCAAGTGAGTGCATTGAGAGAGAGAGATTATATATTTGTATATGCATGTGTATGTATATATACGGTGCTAAAGGAATGGTTATCTTTGGGAAGCACAGGACTGATGATATCTTGGCTTTTATCATCAAACTCCCCTGTTGCAGAGAAGCCTTGGGAGCCCAAAGGCTCTGCCTGGGCCGTCTGGCTGGTGAAGCAGCCCTGGCATGGAAGCAGTGGTGTTTGGAAATGGATTGCAGGGGATTTAGGGGTCAGAACTGAGCGTCCAGCACCGGCACCAAGGATGGTTTTCCCAAACAGCTGTGGCTGAGCAGCAGGAGAGGAGGATGAGCAGCACCGAGGGTCCCGTGGGCAGGACGGGTTCTGCAGCACCAGAGAGTCCAAACTTTGCTGGGACTGAAGCTCACACGCAGCCAGAGAGAGAAAAGGGAAAAGCAGCACGTGGATGGATGCACAGGAGACCAGAGGTGTGAGAGGGCCGCCAAAGGCAGGAAGGAAAACGTGCCTGAGGATTTGCTCCTTGTGGGCAAGACTGAGCACCCGTGTAAATACTTCACACCACTGGGGCCCAAGTTTCATTTATTATTTTCTTAAAGGATGGCTTCTAGCAACTTTATGTGGGAAGAAGCAGCATGAGCTGGCAGCACCGTTTTTGCTGCAAAACTGTTAAACAAATAAGTGTTACAGAAGTAAACCTGTGAGAAATGAAACATCTTTGTACTTTACTGAGCCAATTAAAAAAAAATCAGGGAACCCTTCCTACATGTATTAGAAATCTGTTTTAAAATCTGTTAGGTGGGTATTTTCAGTTGAGGGAAGTTATGTTGCTGTAATGTTTTCTCATTCGTTTCATCTCAAATATGTGAAACCTGCTGTTTCCTAAATAAGTAAAAGCAGATGGAGCAGCCTCGGTGATAGGTTTTGCTGAACACTTCAGCTCTGTTAGCTCAATTCTCACTTACTTAATGCCATTACATTAGAAATCTACTTGAAGTTTGCAGAGTGGAATGTCTCACAAATACAATGTTGACTGGAAAACTTAGTGAAATATATAGAAATATTTATCTAATCCATTTTATTCTCCTTAGTGTCTTTCAATCCAAAGGATTAGTTTGGCCAAATCATAACATCAGAGTTGTGCCAACCTTGAAATAAAAAAAACAGCTAAACCAACAACCCAAAACTTACGAGTCAGTCTCCAGATGTTTGTGAGATTGGTAAAGGGAGATGTGTTTTCAAGTTCTTTATTTGTTTCTTGGTTCCAGGGACTTCAGATATACACTAACTTCCAGTCTTCCAACATTTGTATTGTATTTAAAAGGAGGCTTTTCCGGTAACCTGATTTCCAGGATTTAGAACAAAAAATAAATGTCGCAGGGGCTTTGATGCCAGTGGTGACAGTGTCTCTCAAAACCACAAAGTAAATTTTCCTTGATTTCGTTTGTTTTTACTGCTTTCGATGTGAAGTTGGGTCATCAGTTATTGGAGTGTCAAGGTTAGCAGTATGTTTTTAGTCATGCACACTGTGATTTGTACAAATTAAGGCTTTGACCTTTTGATTTTCTTCGCCTTCAGTGGGGGATTGCCAGTGAAAGTATTGGAGAGTGTTGTAGAGGAAATGCCAAAGGTAAGGAGGGGGAAGGTTTCCAAATAGAAATCAGGCTGGAATCACGTTCATCAGTCTTCGTAAACACATCAAATCCAAGTGTTGTAATCCTGCCCAGACCAAAGTTATCACATTCCCATTGTTTCCAGTAGGTGAGGATTTCATCTCAGTGCTGCTGGTATATTTTGAGCTTTGATGAAAATAGCTGCCACTGTCTGACATTGATGATAAGGTGAATAAAGTGAATATTGTGCAGGATAATGAATTTTTCCCAGTTAACATCTCCTCTTTCTTCAGGTACAGCAATTAAATGAATTCCTGAATTTTTGTGCGCTGAGAAAATCTCCTCTGAGTTACATAAATTTCCTCACATTCTTTATTTACTTTATTGAACATGTGTAGTAAAAATATCAACCCTAAAATTCATCTTCCTCTTGGAATTTGTTTTGCCATCTGGTAGTCGTGAACGAGAGAGAAACTTTTCATTCCTGCTGGGAGAGCTGCGAAGGCCTCCCTCATCTTTTCCTCTGCTTTGTCGAAATAGAAAACTTTCCATGCAAAAAAAATAAAATATTCGAATGGCCACGATGGGACTGGGCTTCCATCAACAGGACCTTGGCTTCACGTCTGGCCTCACAGCAGGCGTGGGGAGCGTGGTGCTGCTCTTGCTTGTGTTTGTTGTAGGAGCTCAGCCTCGTTTCTGTGCACGATGCCCATGGAACTCATATATTTAAGGATAGTGGAGCAACTTGCATTTTCTTAATGAGGCTCATGATAGTCAGCGTTGTGGGCCTTTGGAAATGTTAGTGCAGTAGCAGCTTTCTGGGATGGGTATTGCATCTTCCTGTCTGCCTTAGAGGCTCTCTGGCAGATGGACTACAAGGAAAATAGTTTAAATGGGGACACGGGTTCAAAATAACTCGCCGTTTAATTGCTCCCTTTCAAAATCATTGTGTATCCTGAAGGTTTTACCACCAGTTAATGTTGCATTTACAGTTCTTAAGATGTTCATTACAGAAGCAGAGTCAAGAGCCTTTTCTGAAGGGAGCTGGCGTGAACATTCCCAAGATATTGTAGGCTGCGAGGCACAACTTTTTGTTTGGTTTGAAGCAAGGTACCGGCGCTCTGCCATGAATTTTAATTGATTCCAGCTGCAGTTCGCTTTCAGCTTGTCATTGTTAGGGAGAGACTTGTTTAGTGTGGGGCAAAACACCCCTGCATTTTTCATCGTGACGTGCAGGACTTTATCCTCTTTTGGTGTAAATGAACCTAAAGCCACTGATGTAATGAAACTCTGCTGATTTCTGCCACTTGAACTCCTCTTTTTGCTGCCTGACATGCAAAACACAAAGGGATTACTCAGTGTGGAATGCCTGCAGAATCAGGCCCTTCGAAATAAATTAGTCACATCTCTGTCCAAGCAGATTGCAATAAAACAAGAAATACGAGTACTGCTCTTAGAATAATTTTGAACATAAAATTTTTTTACTGTGTTTCTTCTCAAAGGAGCTAAAATGTGGTCTCTTACAGATAAATATAAATGAGCAGACCACTGAATTTGGATGAAATCATACCTTTTTAAAGATGCAAATTGAAAATTAAGCCTCAAAACAATAGAATCCTCCTGGGCCTTTCAGGAAGGATTGTATATTGCTCGTCAGACACTGCTGCCAGGTTGCAAATTTTATTTCACAGTGAATTCCATGAGAGAGCTGCTGGCGCTCGCTTTTATGATGAAAAGGATCTATTGAAAAGATGTATAGCTTTTTCCACAATCTGGATCATCTCTTTTAGGAAAGAGATTCTTTTATAAGGGAGGGAGCTGTAATGGGGAGTGTTGTGCTTACCAAGTTTTGCCTGGGCCTTTGCTTTAAAACCAGGAGTGTTTTGTGGATGTTCCTCCTTGTAAGGGAGAACCTCTTCTCTTGGCCCCAGGTTGGACCCACAGCTATAGCAGATTTTAATGTTTTTTTTCCTCAAGCTATCTTCAGACCATCTCCTTTCCATCTCTTGCTTCCCTCTATTCCTTTTTTTATTCCCATTTTTTCTTGGGAAGATTTTTTCAGACTTTGTGATGACTTTTGACCACCATCATTCAACTTGAAAGTCCCCAGACTGAAAATATAGAAGGGGAGGAATCTCTTCAGAAATTGTTCTAATAAAAATATAATAAAGTCATGATAAAGGAGGTTAAAATTCAGCAGTTTACTCATTGGTTAAGAGAGACGAGAAATTGTATCTTTACAAAAATTATAGGATTTTAAGCAAGGCAAATTCTGCAATTTGATTCACTCTGGTAGGGACAGAGCAGGACTTTCAGGAGGCATTTTGCACTGATTTCATCCTGTTTCTGCCTTTGACTGCTGCTTTTTATGGGATATTAATACTGGCCAAATGTGGGAAAGGTGCCAGAAATGGATTTACAGGCATAAATCCTGAGGGTAACCTGGAAGTGTCTCACAAGCCTCCAGTTGGCCATTGGTTCTGTTTGAAATTAATCTCAGACATGGGCTTAAATGTTTGCAGTGATGGATCTTTGTAACTGAGTTCCATTAACATAAGATACATAGAGGAAGAATGTTTTGGGTTTGTATGGAATAAAAAAAAAATCATGGTTAGTACTACAAAGTTGCTGATCACAGTAAGCAGCTTAACTTCAAGAGAAAAGTCTTAATTGTAATTATGAAGGAAATATTTCCACAATTTCCAATACTGCAGTCAGAAAATTCTCCTTCTTGTGGCCAGCTCCTGTTGATGCAGATCAGGTTTAAAAATGCATTTTTATGGGGAAACTCTGGAACAAAGTCAATAGTTTATAAGGCAGAGACTTGCTTCCAGCAGGAAAGCGTTCAACTCGAATTCAGCTGTTAAAGATGTTGTTCATGGGGAGTTTGACAAACTGAGCCCCGTACATGGAGCTTCAGTTTGGGCCTGGTTTTAGTAATTCTGGTTGTGCAGCTGCAATATTAATGAGCCCATGAAATAGTAGAAATGCAGCAGTGAGCTGGCACGGAGAGGAAATTGGGGAGGAAATGGCTTAAAAATGTGGCTTTGCATATGTTTTCAGGGTGCTAGAAATGTATTTTAACTTGCAAATTTCCTACTGCGGTGGTGTTACGAGCTGAGAAGGGGACTGGACCCTGCGTTACAAACCAGCTTTTTTTCAACAAATGGAGGCTTCAGACCAGCTTTAAAACATGTATGTGGGTTAGTTTGGGTTTTTTCCCTTTTCCCTTGTAAATCAGTTTGTATTTAACGGCCAGTCCCAATCTGTCTCTGCACCCATGCTGTATATGGGCAGAAAAAAGCACATTTGTGTGAGGCTGTGGTGCTTGCCCTGGCTGTGAGAGTGGGATCAAGAGGTTGATCATATCCTGGATCCATCCAGTCACAGCAAATTCTCTTGGCACAGCCAGGATGGGATGGACAGAAGCAGAGACCAGCCATTCTTTGGGTGGATTCATCTCAGCAAGACTGTTTAGCTTTTTTTAATACTACAGTTTAAAAGGGGCTCAGTTCAATGCAGATAACACTCTGCAATTAGAATTTAATTTCAGAGAAGTACTACAGAGCATACCCTGACATGCCTCCCCCATAGAAAGTTTATTTCAAATTGTTGGGAAGATAGAGCATTAAGTAAATGAAATGTGAGTAATACCTTGCAGATTGCCAGAGAAGTGTATGCCTAGGCATTTTAAAAGTAAGGGTAATATTTCACCAGCTCCTGCGAAATATATCAAAGATGCATAGATTTTAAGGCCAGGAGGCACTGTTAGATCATCTCTTCTGACAACCTGCATAACAAGCTAAAAAGTTTTCCAGTAATTGCATCAAACATACACAAAAAATATAAAAGAAAACAGTTCTGATTAAACAGCAAGAAATGCGCACATTGAAGGTGTCGTCGTTTCTCTGGGCTTCAGTTTACAGAAGTTTTGTTTGCCTGCATGATGCAAATTGCATCCGCTGCCTGACTCATCCAGCAGCACCTGAATTTTGAGTGCTGGTATTATCATTTATAACCTTTAGGTGGATTAGATGTTCGTAGAGATGGAGAACGTGTTTCACACAGCGGTGGTTGAGTCCTGAAGGGGAGAATCTCGAACTGAGCAGCTGGAGGTACTCCGTAGTGCCAGGTCTGGAGCTACCACACTTTGCCCGTTTCGTTGGTATGATTTCTTCTCAACAGCAAGAACTACCTAAAGGGGTTTGTTTTAGAAACAAGCTAGTAATGATAATTTTTAAAAAAGCCCACAAATAAAAAAAGCCTCCTACTTTTTGAGTATCAGCAGTCTGTCTGATTTTGGAGCCAATTCCATTATTTCCTGCAGTTTAGGTTCAATTTGAGCTCTTTGTCTGAATTACACCGTGTGCCAACCTTCCCTTTTTTTGCCCTTCACTGCACCCGCAGTGATTTTATTTTGTTTGCTGTTGAAGTATGGCTTTACACAAACTCTGGGAATGGTATGCATATGGATCACTTACAAATAAATCTGTGTACAGAAAACATAGATTGCCAAGTAGGCAAAACATAAAGATGTCTGTGCACTCATAATTTCCTAGCATTACTGTGTACTGCACTTAGCAGCATTAAGAGCTGTGTATCTTCACTGCAGAACATATGTTCAGACAGGAAAACCACCTGCATTAATTTTTGTTTTCAGGTGTCACTGCACGTGAATCTTCACTCACTGCCCGTTGGGATTCAGACAAATGGCTCATGTAGAGTCTAAAGATAACACGTTGGACTTGGAGGAAATATTCTGTGTGAACTTAGATGCTCTTAATATTGGTGTTATTTAGCTTCTCTGGACTCCCATCTGCTCAGCTATTCTCAGCGCAGGTCTCCAAGGCTGCTTGGGTACTCACTTGGCTTTAAGTGTAGTTAAATGGTGAGTTTAATACAGGATAGATGTCAGGTAGGAGCCATATCGAATTTTAGATTTCACACAGGGCACTTCATAAAGTGCTTTTCGTTACCGGCAGTGGTGTGCTGATGGTTTTGATGAGTTCGTACAGTGATAAAATCGTTCAATGGTGCATTTGTCAACAGTGTCAAGGTAATAGAAATGACTTGAACATCATCTCTTTCAATTTATGCTCTGAAGGAGCTGAACTATTCTGTGAGCATACTTGAATTTCAAATAATTA